>JAVJIF010002912.1:0-164718 GCA_038442645.1 Agave tequilana
ATAGGTGTAAGTGCTAATCTAAGAAACTAAATGCAAACTAAGTGCGCTAAATGCGGAAGCTAATGCAAATTATGCACAAACTAATACAATACAACAAGTGTAGCCGAATTCCCCTTGCGAGGCTCTGGACTAACTCCCCTTGATTCCCCTTGAAATGGGTTGAGGTGCTATGTGAAGCTCTTGTTGGATGAGTATAAGTTAGGCACACACACACAAGCAATCCAAGCATATAAAATACACACAATCAAGCCAAGCATATAAGAATGAATAGCAATATGAATAAATGCAAGGCAAATATGAAATATGCACAACACAAGAAAATATGATATGATATGAATATGATGCTTTGCACAAATATAAGAGAGAGAGTTAGAGAGACAATGGATCAATACGCAAACACCAATTTGTTTCGAGGTTCGAGCACCTTGCTCTACATCCCCGCCTACACCACCGTGTAGGATTTCCACTATCTCAACTCCCACCGAGGGAACCTCTACCAAAGAGGATTTCTTACAACTCTAGGAGTACCAAACTCCTCTCTCAAACAACCACCTCACAACCGAGGGGTAAGGCCCGTAGCCAATACAACAACCAATCCACACACCTCTACCGAAGAGGCTCACAACCAAATACTATCACCTCTACCTAAGAGGGATCCACAACACAATCACCCGATCACCTCTACCGAAGAGGGATTCACAAGTATAAGGGTGTTTACAACAATGAGGTTTACAACAAACAACCTCAAACACTTCTCTTTCTTTTTCTCTTATCTTTTTCCACAAAAACAAGATCCTAATAGCTTAGGATAGAAGATAGCTCAAGTGTGGAAACAAGGTGTTTTTGGAAACAAGCAACAAAGAAAAACTTCTTGGAAATCACTTGTAGAAGATAGAAAAAGCAAATCAATTCAATCTCCCAAAACCCTAGCTTTCTTTGATTTTCCAAAAACCCAAAAACAAATAGAGATGAGAAGTTTAAAGCCCAAAAACTCTTTTTAAACTCTTTTAAACACTTCAGAAAACTAAAAATTTTTCTCTTAGAAAACTTGGCCAAATCCTCAAAGAGATGGGGTTTATATAGCCCCTATACAAAACTAGCCGTTAGGCTGAGTTGGCAGTCTGACAGACTGCCGGTCGACCGGTCCGGTCGACCGCCAACGGTCAAAATGTGACCGTTGGGCAATAGCGGTCGACCGGCCCGGTCGACCGAAACATCCTGAGAGCAGAACTCTCATCTCGGTCGACCGGCCCGGTCGACCGTCCCAGAGACTCCAAACGTGCACAGACTTGTGCACGTCGGTCGACTGTCCCGGTCGACCGGCCTATGGTGCGGTCGACCGGTCCGGTCGACCGACTTGGCCTGTCAGCCAGTCCTCAGTTCTGCACAGATACGGGATTTGAAAATAGGTCTTTTCACTCAATAAAAATCCATAAAATCACAGTAAATCTAAAAAATAGTTTTAATCACAATAAAAACTGTTTTTCTAAAAATATGTTTTTCTAAAACTTGTTTTATCATTTTACTTTGATAACCAAACTTGTGATAAAAATTTCAAGACATATATCAATCATATCAATCATTTTTGTGTCTTGCAAATTTTATCAAAAACAAAACCTGTATTTTTGTCAAACTTGATTTTTCCAAAACATGAATAGGGATATCAAAATAAGTTTGTTTACCAAGTTAAAGCATGAATGTATAAATAGAAAACATCTACTATACATATAACATATGTAAACTTGTTTTGATCAACTATTCATAAAAACCAAATATCAAATCATAAACCGTGTGTGTTTGTGTTCACTTGAGCATATCAACTAAACTAAGCTTTACAAATATGGATCTAAAACACAAACTCTAAACTAGATACCTAAGTTTCTTGTCGATCTTCTATCTTCAAGTAGACTCGGTCCAAACTCCGTGATTCTCCAAGTGCAAAGGTATGATCTTTAAGCTTTGGCACCGGAATCACCATGATAAGCTTCTAATCATCTTGTTGAAGCTAATCACCAACTAATATCCTGTTAATGATCTGAAACTTAGAAACACAAGAATATTAGTGAACATAACTACATGAGTGTTGATCATCATCAAACTAGAGTGGAAGGCCATTGGGCCAACAATAAGTACTGGATTGAGAATGTGGCAATCAACCGCTTATTAACCCTGCCGTTGATGGCTTGGCGAAGCATTCAACGAGATAATCATTAAGCTACTCAAAAAATTCGTTTCATCAAATAAGCGAGACTGGAATGAGAAGCTTAGTGAATGTCTTTGGGCCTACCGAATCACGGTTCGTACCCCGACAGTAATACACCTTTTCCTGGTATACGGGTGCGAAGCATCATACCACTAGAAATCCAGATGCCGTCATTACGAGTCGCTTTGATGACTAAGATGACAACAGAGGACAACGATCGGTTGCAACGCCAAGAGCTCGAAGCCCTAGATGAGAAGCGGTTACAAGCTCAGTGACACATTGAGTTGTATCAAGCCTGAATCTCAAAGCCTTCAATAAGAAGGTTAGCAAAGAGTCTTCCAGAAAGGAGATTTGGTTTTAGCCGTTGGACGATCGATGATCATGACGCACAAATCAAAGGCAAATTTCAGCCCAAATGGGAAGGACCATTTGTAATAGAAACAGTCTATTCAAATGGGGCATATCGCCTTATGACTTCAGATGGTGACTTACTCATGATGCCGATCAATGACAGGTTCTTAAAGAAGTATTATTCTTGATAGGACCTTCTCAGGATCAAGTTGACATGGCACTCCTGATCAAGACCTTCAGATCCAAGATTATGCAAAAGGAGCACTCCTCTCTTCTCTAAACGAGATCATATAACCATAAATCAGGGTCGAACTGATCGAACACTGGTTATCTCAAAGAAGAGCCAAGGTTATTAATACAGTAACAAAATATCCAACCCCTAGTGGTTAAGGATACAGGAAATATTGGCCTTTAACCCAACATAATGTCCTCAATAACTCATCATGCTGAGGGGAATAGCATGGCTAGCCCGACTCAACGGTAGTTGGTAAAGGCATATCAAATCCGTTGACAGCTGAGGATTTGCTAAAAATCTTAAGGGACCTGTTCCCATTTGATTCCACAGTTAAGGTAGAGGAAAATGTTGGCCTTTAAGCCCAATATAAGTCCTTGACAACTCATCATGCTGAGGGAATGCATGGCTAGCCCAACTCAAACGTAATTGGTAAAGACATATCAAATCCGTTGACGTTGAGATTTTGCTAAAAATCCTAAGGGACCTGTTCCATTTGATTCCCTCTCCAAAATCACTTACCAATTCCCATCCATGGAATGGTAAGACCACATATAAAGGTATTCATATCCCTTGCAAAATGACGAGTCTAACCTATCATGTTAACATTAAACCTCTAATAGCAAGACTCTAATCTACTCCCCAATGGATAACCACATCCCCAGTAATAGACCCCCGCTTGTCTTTCTCTTCAATAGAATGACAACTCCACTCAAATTACTGTTATTTAAGTACATCTAACAGTAAATGAATTCTTGTCAAGTTAACATCACACCTTTGGCAAGTTGCTTACAAATCCCCACGGAGTTCTCTGACATATGATCTTCTACAGGACTTGTTTCCTAACTCCCCAGCGAGTTTCTGATAGATTTCCCTCAAAGTCTATCAATCCTCAGTAGACTTTTCTGGTTGTCACATTAACAATATATCTCTGATAATTTCTTCCAATACATCCGAAGGAGATATCAAATCCTTATGGAGTTCATAATCAACTCATCTTTCAGTCCAGTAGGGACTATTTCTTTGTCATCATGTCCAGTTTGTCACCTCTGAATGACAATTTCGAGCTTGGTGGCTTCTCATCGGTTATGTCAATGTTGCCTCTGAACCGACAGATAGCCAAGTCTCATCTTTCGGTCCAGCAGGAACTATTTCTTTGTCATCATCCAGTTCGTCACCTCTGAATGATAAAATTTCGAGCTTGGTGGCTTCTCAATCGGTTATGTCCATGTTACCTCTGAACCGACAGATAGCCAAGTCTCATCTTTCAGTCCAGTAGGGACTATTTCTTTGTCATCATGTCCATTTTGTCACCTCTGAATGACAAAATTTCGAGCTGGTGTTTCTCAATCGGTTATGTCAATGTTGCCTCTGAACGACAGATAGCCAAGTCTCTATCTTCGGTCCAGCAGGGACTATTTCTTTGTCATCATGTCCAGTTCGTCACCTCTGAATGATAAAATTTCGAGCTTGGTGGCTTCTCAATCGGTTTATGTCCATGTTACCTCTGAACCGACAGATAGCCAGTCTCATCTTTCAGTCCAGTAGGGACTATTTCTTTGTCATCATGTCCAGTTCGTCACCTCTGAATGACAAAATTTCGAGCTTGGTGGCTTCTCATTGATTATTTCCATGTTGCCTCTGAACTGACAGATAGCCAAATCTCATCTTTCAGTCTAGTAGGGACTATTTCTTTGTCATCATGTCCAGTTCGTCACCTCTGAATGACAAAATTTTGAGCTTGGTGGCTTCTCAATCAGTTATGTTCATGTTACCTCTGAACCGACAGATAGCCAAGTCTCATCTTTCAGTCCAGTTGGGACTATTTTTTTGTAATCATGTCCAGTTCGTCACCTCTGAATGACAAATTTTGAGCTTGGTGGCTCTCAATCGGTCATGTCCAGTTCATCACCTTTGAACTGACAAATAGCCAAGTCTCGCGCTTTTTTGCTTACTGTTTTCCAGTTCGTCACCTTTAAACAGTAAACACCCCGAGTTTGGTAAGCCCTAATCGGTTATATCCAGTTTATCACCTCTGAACCGATGGATATCCAATCTCATCTTTAGTCCAATAGGGACTATTTCTTTGTCAATCATTTCTCAAATGTGTAACTAACCATATCATTTATCACCGCTGTTAGTTTAGTTATACCATTATTCCGTTCCTTTTGAGGATTGTAATACAACTTGAAAGTAAGAATTGAAAAATAAGAAGATAAAACAAGTTGGAAAATGCAATAGGGGAGTCAAAAAAATTACTTTTTATTGATTCCAAAGACATATATGAATACACGGATTACAAGCTACGAGGATGCTTCGTAGGACTTAATCCGTTCTTCAAGAGTGGCCAACCTATTCTTCCTCTCCTCAGCAGCCCTGATAAGTGCCTGCGACCTCACTTGTCCTCATTAAAACTCGCTGTCTGGGACAGGCGAGCCTCAATTTCAACCAGAGTGCCTTCTGTGCTAACTCCTGTTGCAGACTTCGTCATTCTGGGCCTTAAGATGCTCTAATCGAGCAATCTCCTCAAGACGCACCGGTTCGGCCTTGGACAGAAGAACATTGGCTTTCTTGATCATTTTCTTGGCCTTTTTCATCTTTCCTCAGCGTCGAGAAGAGCACTGTTAGGAGCATCTATGACATCCCCAAGTTCTACTTTCCTTGTCTCCAAGGATTTCAAGTCAGAAGAAATTGCCTTAGTTGTTTCTTGAGCGGCAAGATGAGCTTCATGCATTGAGCAGCGAGGCGTGCAAGCTGTTCATTAACTGAGACTCCAAATCTGAATGGCTGAGACGGCGCCATTCGTCCACATTCCTCTCAAGCCTGTCCACCAGAAGCTCTAATGTGGTGGCCTGGTCATCCCCTCCAAAGTCTCGAATGCTGTCAATACTTTGAGAGAGGACCACCTTCAAAGCAGAGAACGAGGTAGTCGAGCCCTTTAAGACCAAGCAATGTATCACTTCAAGCCTTAAAAAGCTATCGACTAGCTCAGTCACAAATTCATTCTCGGCTTCAACTACTCCGGTGAACGAGTGGCCCCTAAAGGCAAAGCTTCCATCAGTTTCACTGACATAACTGTAGAGGGAATGGCAGGAGCACTAACTGGAGAAATATGAGGGGTCATCGGTGATCTCGGAGGAGTCCTCATTGAGTACACTAGCCACAATCGATGTAGGGCTGGTGACTACTTCCGGGAGAGCTGGCTCAACAACCAATGTTGGAGAAGTAGGACTGACAATCACCTTCAGCTCCGCAGTTGGCAGGATAGGCAGTGCTGGAGAAATCACTGGCATTTCACTTACTGATGTAGTTGACAGTGAGATTGGTTCCGTGACCACTGTCCCCTCGATCTCTTTAAGGCCACTTTCCAGTTCAGGTTGATAAGTGGGCAGGCCGTGATACAAGGCATCCAACTCAGCAGCGTCCGCCGCGGTCGAAGTACTTGCTTCACCCCTGATTCCCTCAGGAAGATTGGTTGGCTCTCTTGAAGTCGATGCACCCAATGGTGGAACACCTGTAGCAAGACTCTATTTAAGCAAGGTATAATTAATTTCAGGAGAGAATTACTCACAAAAGGTCAAGGTATTACCAAAAGATGATATCGTCTCAATCGCCTTAGCCGCAATTTCTCTCCGAACTTCCTCGACGACGCATCAGTCCCCTCAGGCTCCATAGGAAAATCTTTGGCAGAGTCAACACGGACGGCCGGCCCACCTTCACTCGCCGAACCCTCTGTGGTCCATCCTAAAGAGCTGGAGGCCATGAGACTTCCTTTTGAGGTCCCAGCACCCGAAGGACCAACGTCGGCCGCATCACCTATAGAAGTCTTCTGAGACGACGAAGTAGCTAGCCTCGTCACCTTCCTTATAAGTGAATAGGGGATCATAGTAATCTCCTATTCACCTATAGCCTCGGCTCTCGGGTCTCTTGCGTCTTAGTTCCTGAATCATAGAATAAACAATGAGCTATATGAAATATTAAGTATATGTTTATAAGAACAGAGCTGATCTTACTCAAGTCATGAATAGCTTTACCAACGTCTGCCTCGAAGCCGACAGCTTAATGACTAATGGAGTAGGAGGAGGAGGCGCCGCAGTTGACTCGCCCCCTGTAATAATGGTGGGAGTGTAGCGACGAGGCTTCTTCACTACCCTCTTCCTGCGAGATCCATCTTGTCGCTTTCGTTTGAAGTGGACGTCAGGATCTTCTTCCTCCACTTCTTCTACCTCTACATGTTCCATGGGGGCCGTGCCTACCCCACTAGGAGCATCAGGTGGAACCTCAGCACCTGCATCTCCCTCAAAGCGGGGACTCTCTGTGTCCGAAGCCTCACTATCAGCAAGTGGCGACGAATTCCCCGAGGCTTGGCACACGGACCCTCCTGCCCTCACCTCTCTCAGTGACCTTACGCTTTAGCCACTGAGAGATCAATTTCACACCAAATGAGTTAATAGAAAACCCGGTTGGTGTGGAGTTCGAAGTTCTATACCACTGACAGAACCCCAAAGTTGTCTGAAGATTCGGAGTCCTTAGCGGCATGCACAGCTGCGCCTCAGTACAGCCAGCGATATAGAACCGCCAGGCACAAGCACCATCAATGAGGCTCCTCATAAAGGCCAGGATGGTTTTCGGGTTATCTACGTACAGTTGGTCATACCCAAACTGACGAGCAAATCGACTCGGGACATAGGGTTCCTAGTAGCAGGTATCCTTGCTCCTGTACACCAGATGGGATGGCCGGATGCTAACCAGCCATTCGAAGACTCCCTGGCTCAGCGACGTCTGCCCATCTCCTACATCTTTGAATTCTACACCGTAGCCCACATCGCGAATGTACGGAAAGCAGCAAAAAAGGCTGTAAACATCATACCCGCTCAGCAACTTACGAACCGCGGCCACATAAGTCAACAACCATGAACATCCCTCAAATCGACGGAGAAACGCCATTCGACACCTTCTGTGGGCTCCTCTCCGGCTTGAATAATGGAAGGGCAGTGAAGGGCGAACCATCCCATCAATAGGTGTATGGCAAACCGATCCAAGGGTTTGGTCCGTCGCAAGGCAGGATAGTGCCTTTGCCCCTCTTCATCGTTGGTGGTCTACAGAAAGCCTCCGTCAATGCACGAAGGCCCCGCTGAATACAACACCATTGCAGGGAGACATCCAAGAGAATGACCGTGAACTAAATGAACAGCCGACAATAAGACAGTCAGAAGGATGACGTCGCTGGAGGGAGAGGGCACCACACATCTCTTCAGCCAAACTGATAAAAAATCGGCCAAAAGTGCCTTCTGAGACATCGTCGACGAGCCTGATGATGAAAACTCCAGAGAATATCACCTTTCTTGTAAGGTCCATCATCCTCTTCCAAATCATGTCCCCTTGGAGTGTTCCTGCATCCTTCAAAAAATGTCCTCATCTGCAACCCCGTAGTGAGCTGCCTCAGGAGCATCTTCCAGGCTGGGGAACAAATAATTCCCCCAGCTCTTCGAACTGCATGAAGCTCCCTTATGACTCCCATGCGTACTCGAGCAAATGTAGAGGTGGCACATCAACTCCCGGTAAGTCTCAAACAAAGCAGGCTTCTGCTTCTCCAAAAGTGCCAATTCCGCCTCGCACGGAAACATTCTTCATATGGGAGAGATCCCAAGGGCAAAGCAGAGATTTCCCACATCTCGTGCAAAGCCTTACCCAATTCGCCTACAGGGGTGAAGAAAGTCCCTATAGTTGGACAGTATAACTCAAAGATGGCGTAAAAGTTCGCTGCGCTCATCTAGATGCCGTAACAAGTCGCCCTGACGGCCTCGTAGAGTTCCAGTCTCTCTAGATCCTCCTCAAAATGGGCCAAGACATATAAGGTCAGGTCTCTCCACCAGGCCTTGGGGGGTGAATCCACTCAGGGGTCCTGAAATCAGTGGCTGGATAATTACCATGAGCCTTGAAGACTGATTTCCAAAAGTCTGAGCCACCGCGGGATTTTCTCCCACTGGGATGTCCGGAAGAACGTTCCCAGGGTGGAGACCGAATATCCAATGAGGAGGACCCACCCCTGTATAACCAGGAGGCGAAGCTATCAATTTTCCCACGTGAACGGAGTCAGTAGTTCGAGTCACTGGCCACTGTATCTTCCAAGCCCTCGTCACACATTGGAAGAAAGATAGTGGAAAATGACGCTTGCTAGACGGGAGATAATACTTCTCGCCATCTAAATTGAAGATCCACTGCCCTCTCTCCAGCTAGCAGCTGATGATCGGTATCTGGCGCTGCATCCCCAAACATGAAGCCGGGCTTCCGATAGATTTTTCGGTCAGAATCCTCAAGGGGAGTGATTGTTATTCATTTTTGCATCATTTTTCACATCCATATCATGCTTTATGTAAATAAAAATAAGCTTTTTACTCCTTTTCTCTCTAAATTTGCTGGTCCACCATTAATGGAGAGGAAGGCCCATAATCTATGGAATTATCAAGGAATTAATGGGATTAATTAAAAGCCAAAAGGAAAGCCCAAAAGTCAAGCCCAGATCTGGAATCATCCACGCATCCCCAGCCTTTTAGAAGATCCAGCATGGCTAACAAACTGTAACAGAACGGCAACAGAATTCGTTGGCGCAACGGCCAAGATTCTGTCGCGAAAACGCGGCTCTGGTCGCGGAAACGCGGCTCTGGCCGCGGATCCGCTGCAGGAATCTGGCCGTTGAGCCAGCGATTTGATCCTACGGTCGAGATTTGAGAGCCTCATCCTCTGGAGCCTATAAATAGACCCCTAGGGCCTCTGCGAGAAAGAGAGGAGAGATAGGAGAGAAGAGCTTGTAATTTTTGAGAGATTTGTAGGGATTTTCTCTAGTTTCTTTTAGTGCTCTTGTAATCTTCTACTTCCTTCTAGAATTCTACAAAAGAGAGAAAGAGAGAGTGTGAAAGCTTGTAATTGAAGGAGTGACAACTTGAATACAAGATTTATCCATCTATCTTCTCATCTTTGCTAATTCTAGTGCTTTACTTTCTTGTTCTTTACTTTCTTCAAGCTTTACTTTCCATTGCATTTTCTTCTTCATGAATTGTTGTTTTCTTTTCATTGCAATGTCTAGCTAACTCTTTCTAACATGACTAGCTAACCACTAACTTTGCTAACTTCTAACTCTTGGTGATTGCTTTATTATGATCTTGCAATTTCAAGTCTCTATTATTCCCCAATGAAGATGAATCACTTTAATTCTTGGCAAATGCTTGTTTTCCTTCCATATGATTCATGTGAGCCTCATTTAGAGCCTTGTCTTTAGAACAAGTGCCTAGATGGAACATGGAGATGGAGCACCTAACTATGCTATTTGTTGAACAATTTTCTTACTTTAATGCTAACTCTAGTATGGCTTTGAATGACTAATGAATCTTGTATCTTCTTCCTTAGCATTACCTTGAGTGACACTCCTTGATTCCATCATTGAAAATCTATCTCGGGAGTCGATGAATCAATGAGGCTACAAGATAAGATCGAGAAGAACACTCATCCTCCAAGTGGGAAAGTATTTGACTTAACAAGCAAGACAAAACCTTTGCTAATGAATCAACATGAGGCATGCATCACTCTATGAGATTAGTAAGTTAGTAAATTAGAAGGGTTAGCTAGTCATGGTTTCTTCCATCTAAAAGTCTTTTCAAAAGTTCTCCTTCTCAAGTTTTCTTTCAAAGTTAGTCAAGTTTTACAAGTTCTTTTCACTCTTCTTTCCATCCTCTTTCTTTCATGCAACATATCCACAACGAATTCTTCCTTTACTTTTCCATGTCATTTAGTTTCTTTGAACATAGAAGAACTCTCGTTTTTCTTCTTCACAACTTAACCGTAAAGCTTCCATCGCGAGCTCTCCCTGAGGATCGACCCGTAATAGCCCATACTACTACGGTGATTCGGAAGGAGTAAATAAACATTATGAATACATTCTTGAAGTTTTTGAGCATCACATTCGAATAAAGAAGGTTGACTCTAAACCTCTATCTCTGAATATAAGTACACTCTTACGCTTCCGAACAAAATTTTTGGCTCCGTTGCCGGGGAAGAGCAACGGTTTTTGATTTAAGTGAAGAACTAAAAATTTTCTTTTCTGTTGCAGGTTACAGGTTGAAGAAACAGGAAACAAAGCACTGCAGTAACATATAAGTGGTCTTGGGCCTCTGCTCAAGAAGTAGAGACCAAGTACCCTCTGATTTGCCGTGTTTTCTCGGCCAAAGCCGCGGATCCGCGACAAAGAAGAGTTGACTACTCACTGTTTTTATACAGGGTTGCTTGCTTTGCAAAATACAACTGCTGCAAATCTTATTTCTTGTATTCTTTCACCAGGATCCTGCTAATAATCAACAGCAAAACATTTGTTGTAAAGTTTAAAAAATTGATTAGACGTTTACATTTTTAGGCACGTGTCTTTTCAATTCATTTACTTTACTGTTGAAGAGTGCTGGAGCAAGGTACGTTTGCATTGCATTTCGAATAGGACTCACTTCTTGGTTGATTTACATCGCTTTGAGTGAACCTTGTTGCATATATTGTACACTTGCACAAAATTATTTTAAGGGCATCACCCAATAAACAAGATAAGGTGGGGATTTTATCACCCTTTCCTTGGCCCAAAAATCATCATCCAAGCACTCACAATCCCAAGCTTTTTAATAAAATCTGATAGACGTTGGCCCTAGGGACATCCGGACTCAGTAGGAGATCGACTGAAGTTGAAAATTATTTTTGATTCATACTCCGGTCAAATCAGTGTCTAAGGTTGGGGATTAAGAGGTTACGCCTCGAAGATACCGTGGTTTTGCGTAATTAAGGCCTGTTGCTTACGCACGGATATCTCCCACCGTATTTTGCCCCTACCTGGCTGATTAGCTGTGTCTGATTCAAGCAATACCTTCTTTGGTTCATCGAACAGTTAGGAGTCGTCTAGGTCCAGGTATCCTAGATAGCTTGTGATTGATTTTTCTTTTCTTGCTTGTTATTTTCATTCTCTTTCGCTTGTGTGATCGGTGAACGTTGTCTCTGATTGTGTATGCAAGAGTGGTACCGGGATCCAAATTCTACAAGACTTGTTAGGATTTCTACACTTGCACAAACACCACCACCTGACACAATTCAATAATGGCAAACAACACTTCGCTTCAAGACAAGTTCTACCCGATCCGCCCTTCACTTCCATCATGCATTCTTCTCCCAGTAACCAATGGAAATAATTTGAGCTGAAGCCACAATTTATAAACACACTCCTGCGATTTCATGGCTTTGAATCTGAGGATGCGTATTTCTTCATTCGTGAGCTTGAAGAAGTATGTGTGATGATGAGAATTTTTCAATAACTGAGGATGCTATTAGACTAAGGTTCATCCCTTCGCGCTGAAAGATATAGCTAAGAAATGGCTTTACAATCTTCCCCCCAGTTCGATTTCTTCATGGGATGATTTTGTAAAAGTCTTTCTTAAAAAGTTTTATCCCATTCACAAAACAGCCCTCATGAGAAAGAATATTATGCAATTCAAGTAAGAATCTAATGAACCATTCTGGAAATATTTCGAACGTTTCAAAGACTTACTAGCCCTATGTCCTCATCACGGCATAGAGAAATGGCAGCAGTGCCAATTATCTATGACGGACTTGATTACCAAACGAAGACACTCCTTGAAACCATCTGCCAAGGGGAATTTTTAAAGAAAGATGAGAATCAGGGGTGGGATCTCTTTGAAGCTTAGCTGAAAATAATTCAGTGGGAGTCATGTCCAGAAAAACCCACTCCCACCACTTCCAGAACTGGTATGCATTCAATAGAATCCTCTATAGCTGCTGAGGCTAAAATTACACAACTGATGAAGAGGATAGAACTGCTTGAATCAAGGGAACATTTTGCTGTGAACCATCAACCCATCACCTGTGGTCAAACTGGGTTGTACCTACTACCATGATCTCAACCACCTATTTGAGGAGTGTCCTGTTTACCAGTCTCAATGTATCAGAAGAACACGAATGCTGCTTACACCAGACCCAACCACAATTCATACTCCAAAACGTACAATCCGGGATGGCGAAATCATCCAAATTTTCTTGGAGTCAGTCTGGTCCTGAGCAACCTAGGCAACCATTTCCACATCAATATCCTGCTCAGTCAAATCAACCCAGTTTCAACCAGAATCCACCAAATTTCACTCATATCAGAGTCCACCACAATTCCAGTCTTATCAGAGTCCACCACATTTTCAAACCAATTTCCAGCCGACATATCAGCAACATCAACCCCCAGAATCATTCAGACAAGAGAATATCTGATTTGGAAAAAATGATAGAACCCTATCCAAAACCCAGGCTTCAATGATGACCCACCAACATCAGGATATGAATAAATTATAGGTCCAGATAGGGCAATTGGCTAATTCTTTAAATGAGAGACAAAAAGGAATGCTACCAAGCCAGCCAGTGCCCAATCCCAAAATCACTTCCCTCTGCATGAAGTTGAAGACATGGACCCCAGTCAATGCAACACTATTCATATTCTGAGATCCGGGAAGCCGGTAGATAACAAGGTTTCCAATCAACCACCCAAATCAGTGTCCAAATCAACACCTCCTGTTCTGGTGCAACCAACTCAAGACAATCCATCTTCCAATTCGCAACCATCAACTTCAAAAGCCAAAAAGAAAGAAAAGGTAGATGAGCAACCATACAAGCCTATAGTACCATTTCCAAATAGGCTAGCAAATCAAAAGCTGAATGCTCATATGAGAAGATAAGAGAAATGTTCAATCAAGTCCAAATCAATGTCCCTCTTCTTGATGCAATACAATAAGTTCCATCATATGCCAAATTTTTAAAGGAATGTGCACCAAGAAGAGGAAAGCAAATGTCCCTAAGAAAGTCTTCCTAACTTCAAACATCAGCGAGTTGCTCACTGGGCCAATTCCTATGAAATACAAGGATCCAGGGGGCCCAACCATCTCTTGTATCATAGGACAGACTACTATCAATAGGGCATTACTTGATTTGGGAGCCAGTATCAATCTCCTTCCCTTTTTCGTGTATCAACAACTAGGGTTAGGCGACCTCCGTCCGACCAAAGTTACGATACAACTGGCAGATTGCTCTGTGAAGATTCCAAAGGGGAGATTAACGATGTCCTTGTCAGAGTTGGGGAGTTTATATACCCTGTTATTTCAAAGTTCTTGAGACAGAACCTATGTCTAACACCAATCATCGGGCTCAAACTCCTGTTATCCTGGGGCGACCATTCCTTGCTACTGCAAATGCCATCATCAATTGCAGGAATGGATCCATGAGGTTAACTTTTGGTGACATGACTCGAGAAGTGAATGTCTTCAACATAGACAAACAACCTCGTAAGACAGGAGATCAAACATATGAGGTAAACTTTGTTGAAAACAATTGTGAGGAAGAAAGTGAAGATTCAGAAGATGAGTTGCTGTTTCTTAATGAATTATTTAAAAATGAATGCGATCATCTTGATGTGGAAGATTCTAATGTTAGAGTACCCTTTTAAAAGGGGAAAATTGATTTAGATATCTTTACTTTCAAGGAGCCAACCAAGAATGTATCCCATGAGGATATAATTCAAGAACCTCCAATTGAGATACTTTTGGAACCTCTTTAAAGAAGAACTCATGTGTCTGGATGAACCAACTAGGGATGTTTTGATTAATTGCACATCTCTAGGGGAAAGTGTTGACCTCATCTTTGAAGAGATATATGGCGATGAGTTGGAATTCTTAGGCATTCACAATGAGGAAGTTCAAAATGAGAAGAGTGGTGATGACAAGTTTTTTAATGAGGATTGTTGTGATATGAGGAAGAAACAACTAAAAAAGGTGAAACTGGGGATGCCGGAGGTTCAAATGACAATTCAATTGGCATCCCATTTGTGCCCGATTAAACGGACCCATTGGAATGATGGGAAACGGGCTAGAGGGATATGACCGAAAGAAGTCCTAGATGGAGGAGATACTTCATGTACATTTTCCCTGTTTCCCCTGTAAATTATTTTGGGACCCTTTTGTAAATAAATAAAACTAAAATAATAATAATAATGATAATAAACGCAAAAAATAAAAAAATTGGACTTTGGTGCTAAATAGCACCAAGAGTTCCACCTCTTCATAACTCCCTTTTCAAATAAACCTAGGTTTGTAAATATCCAAATTCACCTAGGGTCATATTGGGACTTCTACCTTTTCATCCCCCTATAAATTTTATCTACCCTGACTCTCTCCCCTCAAACCCCAACCGCAGTCAGATCTGAAACAAACGCTTCAAGCGCCGCCCTCAGAATTTTCCCCTCCACAGTCTCTGCCTGTCTGCCGCGTTTGCGCGACCAGGGCCGCGGATCCGCGGCAGTCTGTTCTCTGTAGGAGTGCCGCCAAGTTCTTTGCTGTCGATTTTCTCTGCGGGTGGCCGATCTGGTGCCCGATCGCTCAAATTCTTGATCCAGTGCCCTCTGCAAACCCGAATTTGATTTCCCCCCAAATATTCCGGGGGTGGTTTGATTTCCAATCTCCCGATCTATTTTGTTGATCTACATTTTCATAGCATGGCACCAAATTTGTTTGCTGAAAAGGATTATTCTAAAATTCTTTGTGACACCAATGGGTATGTGCACATTTTCATTGATAGGATTCGTGCATGGGATGGTACTCGCTTGTGTATGATAATACCAATAATGATGCATTTTATTGCCCCGAATTAGTGACATCATTCTATAATTCCATTGATCATGCATCGGTTAATTTTGCCACATATCAATTCACGGTCCACATGCCCCTAGGTGACATATTCATCACGATTCCTCTCCTTGAGGAAATCACTCACGTCCCTAGTTACCCACAACATAGCGACCCCTTCCACTCATTGACTACATGACCATTATGGGGGCCCGCTGCACTGAGCAAGACCGAGGGCTTAAGGCCAGTATCACCTTCCGCAATGTGCATTGCGTTGGACGATGGATCCAACGCAATATTTTGGTTTGGACCATACCACTTCTTTTAACCGCCCTGTGTTGCAGATTATTCACGACCTTATGACTAGGCAGCACACGGTCTGTCTCAACAAGACCATCTTCCATTCCATTATTACCAACTCCTCACGCACCTGGGGTGCTAAACATTCACACGCCATTCTGATTACGCGTCTATGTAGGACTTTCCTACCGGACGCTGTATTTGACGCTTATAACCGGGTGTTTGTCACACATGAGAGGGACACTAGTGCCTATAACAGTTGCTTACATGCGGTCTGGACCCCTAGTGTCCAGCCTGAGGATGTGCCTGTGGAGTCCTCTTCTGAGGAGAGTCTAGAGGAAGAAGATGAGTCCGCATTTTGGCACCAGGACCCCCCTACGGACTCACGTGCATTCATGTCCAGTATTTGGCGGGGCATGAAGAAGATTTTTAGGGGACAGGTACGGCTGAGAAAAAAAAGTGGAGGAGTAATCCTCTAGACTAGATCGTATTGAGGCCAGCCTTCAGCATTCACAGTCGGCTGGACCCAGCACCACCGCTGTTCCAAAACGACGACGGGGGTGATTCTGTTCCTTTACCTATTTCATGCATATTTTATCTTGCATACATTGAGGATAATGCATGAGATATAGTATGGGGGGTAGATACTAACTTGGGATTTTTTTATTTTCTTTTAGGATTTTTATTTTCTTTTTAGGATTTTTATTTTTCTTTTTTAGTATTTTGTCTTTCTTTTTAGATTTTTCATTTTCTTTAGATTTTACATTTTATTTTAGAAAAACCAAAAAAAAAAAAAACTTTTGATCCATGTTTAAAGAATCAAACTTGATTTTAGGGATTAAGGAAACTCTTAACTAAGATTTCTTAATATAAGTCGAAAAGAGGAGTTTTGTTAGATTTTTAGGTTAAGTAAAAAAGGATAAGAAAGATAGCTAGATTTTAATTCTTCCTTTAGCATATATACATTAAACATATTGAGGGTTTAATCAAAGACTTAGTGATTTTATTTACACATATATAATAAAAAAATTAATAAAAAATATATAAATAAATAAATAAATAAAAATAATTAAGTAAAATAATTACTTAGCCACTAATTAAGCTGGTTAGCTGTGCCTTAAGAAGCATGGCCAGTCACGCTTAAGGTGGTTAAGTCCTTAGTATTCGTGGCCTAGTTTACTCGAGTCCTCGAACCTTAGGGATGTATCTTCATCTGTGCCCTAAGACCGACTGGTTTGGGAGTCATCGGTAAGAGGCTCGTTACATGGGTAAACTAGAAAGCCTAAGGAAGCTAAGGAAGTGTAAATAAATAAATAAATAAATAAATATATTGTATATATATTAGTAAATAAATGAACTTTAGTCTAAGAAAAATCCTTCATATTTATAGATGTATATATACTAGGTTTGATGCAAAATCCGGTCTTCGCTCTATTCCTTAGAAACTTAACCTAAGTTGAAGACAAAACTCAAATAGACACTTATAAAAAGAATGGCGAGTCTAGGGTAATCCAAAACCTATAGATCAAGTAAATTCTTGAAAAATATGGATCAAAAAAAATTTTTCACTAACATTTTTCTTATTTCTTTATGGATTTTGTGGGTGCAATCCCTGAAAACCTCAGGAGACAGCACTCCTCCTCTAGGGTAACCTAGAGGTTTAACGGCTTGTTGCACGTGCTCAGTGCAATCGTGTCACCTACGAAAGTGGTTCATAATGTAGTTAGGATTTTTTCTTTTTCTTTTTGCTCGAGGACGAGCAAAAGCTAGGTATGGGGGTGTGATTGTTATTCATTTTTGCATCATTTTTCACATCCATATCATGCTTTATGTAAATAAAAAAGATTTTTACTCATTTTCTCCCTAAATTTGTAGGTCCACCATTAATGGAGAGGAAGGCCCATAATCTATGGAATTATCAAGGAATTAATGGGATTAATTAAAAGCCAAAAGGAAAAGCCCAAAAGTCAAGCCCAGATCTGGAATCGTCCACGCATATCCCCAGCCTTCTAGAAGATCCAGTGTGGCTAATAAACTGTAACAGAACGGTAACAGAATTCGTTGGCGCAACAGCCAAGATTCAGCCGCGGAAACGCGGCTCTGGCCGCGGATCCGCGGCAGGAATCTGGCCGTTGAGCCAGCGATTTGATCCTACGGTCAGATTTGAGAGTCTCATCCTCTGGAGCCTATAAATAGACCCCTAGGGCCTCTGCGAGAAAAGAGGAGAAATAGGAGAGAAGAGCTTGTAATTTTTGAGAGAATTGTAGGGATTTTCTCTAGTTTCTTTTAGTGCTCTTGTAATCTTCTACTTCCTTCTAGAATTCTGCAAAAGAGAGAAAGAGAGAGTGTGCAAGCTTGTATTGAAGGAGTGACAACTTGAATACAAGGATTTATCCATCTATCTTCTCATCTTTGCTAATTCTAGTGCTTTACTTTCTTGTTCTTTACTTTCTTCAAGCTTTACTTTCCATTGCATTTTCTTCTTCATGAATTGTTGTTTTCTTTTCATTACAATATCTAGCTAACTCTTTCTAACATGACTAGCTAACCACTAACTTTGCTAAATTCTAACTCTTGGTGATTGCTTTATTATGATCTTGCAATTTCAAGTCTCTATTATTCCCCAATGAAGATGAGTCACTTTAATTCTTGGCAAATGCTTGTTTTCCTTCCATATGATTCATGTGAGCCTCATTTAGAGCCTTGTCTTTAGAACAAGTGCCTTGATGGAACATAGAGATGGTGCACCTAACTATGCTATTTGTTGAACAATTTTCTTACTTTAATGCTAACTCTAGTATGGCTTTAAATGACTAATGAATCTTATATCTTCTTCCTTAGCATTACCTTGAGTGACACTCCTTGATTCCATCATTGAAAATCTATCTCGGGAGCCGATGAATCAATGAGGCTACAAGATAAGACCGAGAAGAACACTCATCCTCCAAGTGGGAAAGTATTTGACCTAACAAGCAAGACAAAACCTTTGCCGATGAATCAACATGAGGCATGCATCACTCTATGAGATTAGTAAGTTAGTAAATTAGAAGGGTTAGCTAGTCATGGTTTCTTCCATCTAAAAGTTTTTTCAAAAGTTCTCCTTCTCAAGTTTTCTTTCAAAGTTAGTCAAGTTTTACAAGTTCTTTTCACTTTTCTTTCCATCCTTTTTCTTTTCATGCAACAAATCCACAACGAATTCTTCCTTTACTTTTCCATGTCATTTAGTTTCTTTTGAACATAGAAGAACTCTCGTTTTCTTTCTTCACAACTTAACCGTAAAGCTTCCATCGCGAGCTCTCCCTGAGGATCGACCCGTAATAGCCCATACTACTACTACGGTGATTTGGAAGGAGTAAATAAACATTGTGAATACATTCTTGGAGTTTTTGAGCATCACATTCGAACAAAGAAGGTTGACTCTAAACCCTCTATCTCTGAATATAAGTACACTCTTACGCTTCCGAACAGGGAGCAGTAGTTAAGATGCTCCTCATAGACGCTGATCTCCGGCGTATTAAGGGTATCCCGACCGGGAGCACTTCGCTCACTTAATAGTGAAGCCTACCCTTGGAACTGCAGGCTAACATTGCCGTCCAGCCCCTGGCTGTTCCAAAGAGACTGTTTAGAGGAACAGGAGTATAGTGCACTACAAAAACAAGGAGAAACACTATATTAGTTCATTTACTGAAGAAAGCTAAGGCAAGAAAATAATTTTGCTATGGCATAGCTTCGCTCCCTGAGCGAAGCGAGCCTAGCATTAGCTTCTCCTGAAGCTCAGCTTCACAACTGCAGCTTGCTCCGCACTCCACATGAAGGCAGAATGTAGAAAACATCCAAGTATTAGCTTCGCTCTGGAAGCTTGGCCTCGTATAACAGAACGCGAAGAAGCCCCAAGGGCTAACTTCGCCAGAAGGGCACTGCTGCCTAAAATCATTTTAAGGGCTTTAAAGTCCTTTTCTAGCTGCGCTTTGAAGGCTAGCTTCGCATCCTGTTGTTCGACAGAATGTGAACCGCCTAAGGGTTAGCTTCACACAGAAGCTTGGAGAAGAAACCATTCGGCTCCTAAATTTCCAGTTGAGAAATTAAGGGGAATTAAATCCCCAAAAAATTTGGCAAAGAAAATTAAGAGAGTTGACTCCCCCTGAGATCACTGGATCACAATGAATCGTTCTAGATTCATCAAGAGATGAAAATCTCTGAGTAAAAGAGAAAAATTCCTACCGTAATGGGGCGCTCAATTACTGGAGGAGGAGGAGGCCCCTCCATCGTAGAGGTCGCTGCCTCTTTACCTGCTCGTCTTTTGGGGGCCATGGAAGAACTGAAAAGTTCTTAAAGTATCAAATGAAGAAGAAAGAAGAAGAAGAGATTTGTGTCTCTGAAAATTCAAAGAGAAGTAATTCTTTCTCTGTCAGCCCAATCGGGCTTTTATAGGCTAATGATTGCCTAAATTTTGCCTCCTCGAGAGGAGCGCAGGCGGTCGTTTTAAATTAATCTGAATTTGAAACGGCGCCTAAGCGCTTTCCCGAGACGCCAGACTACCAGCTCCGCTTAGGGCCAACTTCGCTGGAGTTTAGCGTTGACCTCCTGCGACATTTGAGTAACTTCGCTGAAAGATGAGACTTAGCTCCGCTAAAAGCTCGGCTCTAACTTCGCAGAAAATTCATGCTAGCTTCGCTGGAAGCTCGTTCCTGATTTAGCTGAGATTCTGCCTTTAACTTAGCAGGAAGTTTAGCTCCGCTAAGAACTTTTCTTTCCTCTGCCGATCCATTCCAATTGCGTTCAAAATTCAAAAGGAGAGAGGGAAACAAAGTAGACAAGCAGAAAATAAACATTTTTATTGATTCAAAAGGGATGATACATTGATACTACATCAAGATTGTCTTTCATACAACAGAATCATTGTTCCAAAGGTGGACAAATTATCCTATCTACTTTCGGGTTGATGAACCATCGCAACTGGACATGGAAGGTCTTACAGGTGACGTCCGCCTTTTCGAAGTGGATCATCTCAGATAAGCAACTACCAGCCCGTTTCCGAAGTGGATCATCTCGGATAAGCGACTGCCAACCTCTTCTGAGAACACGCATCAGCTGCTTCTGTATGTTACTCCTGCTTATGATCAAAGTTTCAACTTTAAGATCAGGGGAAAATTTTTGGTCTCTTTCATCAAGACGAAAGGCTGGCGAACATAGTTCACTGCAATGCAAACTGAAAATGAGTTAGCGTTAAATCAAAAGAAAAATGTAAAGATGAAATGTTAAGTCAAATTATTTAGGCAAAGCAATTCATATCCAATCCAGTTGTGCCTTAAAGATAGATTTCAGTTAAGCAGAGGATAGCCTCGCTTGCACAGTGATAATAGACTAGCTCAACAAAAGCCAAGTCCTAGCCTCGCCTATATGGCTGGGCCAGACTGGCCTAGAGGGACGCAGTCTTGACCCCACCTATATGGCAAGACTGGCTCAACCTTGAAGAGGCCAAGTCCTAAGCCTTGTCTGCATGGCAAATTTAACGAGCAGACTTGACAGATCAAGGCAGCGCCCTGCGTGAAAAGAGCGAGAATGCTAGCTTCGTCGAGAAGCTAAAAAATAGGGCTGAAACTCTTTTCTGAAAGTCAGCCAAATGCAAGATCAAGGGAATTTAATCCCTAAGATGGCTGGTAAAGCTAAGGGAGATGAACTCCCTGAAAATCACCGGATGGCCGAGGCTCACTAGTTCTTAATCGAGTGGGCGTCTACACTGTTTCAGGGATTTGAATCTCCTTTCCTGGGCAATAAGGAGAGGTCATAAACACACTTTCCAGAAGGAGAAAAGTATATTTCTTTGAGAAGGACTATGAGTGTCCTATTTATAGGCCTCATGGCCTGACTACGCCACTGCTACTTTGAGATTGGAGGCGCAGGCGAATTTAAGGCATGCAAGTGCTTGGCCTTGAGAAAAGGAATAGTCTCCCTTGGGAATGCGCACGAAGTTAATTGAACTTCAGAAAAGGGAATAATCTCTCTCGATTAAATGCAAGAGAAGTTATTCTAACCTCAGAAAAGGGAGCAATCCCTCTCGTAACTCGCAAAAAAGCGGTTAGCCTTGGGGAAGGAATGTTGTTCCAATCCCGATTTAAGACCAGGTACTCTGAGAGGCTCGAACGCGAGCTATCCAGACGCGAAGCTACCCAGAACCGCGAATCTACACGATTCCTCCGCGACAATCCGAAAGCAAGGTTGAAATCGAAGCTGAACTCACTACTATGGCGATGTTTGTATTTTACATACCATCAATCGAAGCAGTTCAAAGTATTTCAGAGTCTGAACCATCCCATTGCAGACTTACGAAAACTTTGAAGGGGGTCTTGTTGACACTCTAAAAAGACAAGATTCCTAACTGACCTGTCCTAACTGACCTGAATATATCTAACTTGTTGATATCTATAAAAGACAAGTGGCAGACAAGCCGACGGCCAGTTCTTCACCCATCTCAAAGGGGACGAATCAACAACTTAGACTCTACTGATCCAGTGAAGCAGACAATAAGCCGAGGTCGTCCTTAAAAGCCCGTGAGAAGGCCCAAGCAGGTCCAGGGACACTAAGTTAGCTCAACACTTGGTCTCGCATGAGGCCACGAGATAAGTCTCACATAAGAAACCAAAGTTGCTTAGCATCGCAGGAAGCTCCTTCACAGCCTCGTTGCCAGCTAACTTACAGTTTTGCCCGAAAATGCTCAGTTAACTCCGCAGATGCTCAGTTAACTCCGCAGAAAGTTAACTTCGCTCGAAGCCCCACGCAGCTGCGCGAAAGGCTGATTGGTAGCTTCGTCACAAGTCTTACCCAGCTCCGCTGAAGAGCTTTCTTTTAACTTCGTCAGACGCTTCTCCCAATTCCGCCATGAGCTCAACGCCATGACTCCGCTGCGGGTCTTTTATGGTCACCTTTGATCGATTAAATCCCCAGATGAGATCAAATCTAATTGAGATCAAATCTACTTGAGATCAAATTTGACAGTTGCTTGCCATAATCTTTTGACTCTCCCAATCAGATGAGAAGATTAGGGGAGATCTTTCAGTTATTTGTAAAGAATCAAGGGAGTATCCCTCATTTAGCAGAGCGGATCAAGAGATCAGCGCTACTTGCTATTCCTAACTTCGCGAAAGCTGTCTCTAGCCTTGCGGTAAGGCTACTTTCTAGATGTAAAACAGATTGACTCAATCTGTTTTCAGAGTTTCAGGGCAATTATACCCCTATTCCTCCTTATAAATAGCCTACCAGAGGCATACAGAGAAGAGGTTGAAAGAAGAGAGGAGAAACGGCTAAGGATAGAGAGGAGATCGGAAATCTACTCTCTCGCTTCCAAGAACATAGAGAATTACTTCTCTAATCCTGCAAGGATAAATTTAGAGTGATATTACCCTAAGACCTTCCTCCCTCTCAAGGAATTTTCGGAAGCAGGCGAGAAGGAATTCCCCAAGCGGAGGCAGCTCGAGAAGTAACAAGAGGGCTCTACCGACCTTCTGTTCTCCGATTTTCCGAACCAGGCGAGAAGGGAATCCCATCAGGCGGCAGTCCGATTGTCTGATCGATCGCATCGTCAAGAGGATAAAGTGATCGCGCGCTGATCAGATTCCTACTGACACACTTTCCCCGGAAATCTTAGAGGAGATCTACCTGTAATCTTCTTACTGCAAAGAATTACTTGTAATTTAGCTCCTCGACACTTTTTTGTAAGTTTTCCCCTTTGCAAAATCAATGGAAAATAGCGAGTTGCTGTAAGAAGCTTTTGCTAGAGGAAGAACTTAAGTTCTTGTTGAAGGAGATCTCTCTTTCTTTCTTGAATGTAGCAGCCTTTGTGCTCTTTTAAAATCGCTCTTCCTGCGTATGCACCTTTTCTCTATTTTCTTGCCCTAAGCCTAGCCTGTTAATAGGTTATTTATAAGCTAAAAGAGGGGTAGTAGTCTTTTAAAAATCAACAACAGTTGTTAATGCAACAGTTACGCCTATTTGGCAAGGATAAACAGACTTGCGTGAAGATAAACCGCCTTGGATGAAGTTAAAACAGCGTAAGACGAGGCTAAAAGTGCCTCTGGCAAGGCTAGCTCAATAGCCTTAGAGGCTAGCCAATCAACTAGCTTAGGGATATTATGAGCCCCTTATTGCCTCCTCTTAATAAGGAGTCGTGTGTATAACTACCCATCAACCAACTCACAAACTTAGTGGGTGGTTATTTTAAATCCAGCGTGGATTTGAAATGGTCAATTAACGACCAGGAGTTTCACTTGTGGCAAAGCTAGCGTCCAAAGAGGCTATAAGTGGAATGACCTTGAGCTTCGCTTCTGGCAAAGCTACATTACTGCGAGGGCAAGTATTTTAGCTTTCAACATAGCTGTGTAAAGTTTCAGACGAAGCTGTGACTTAGCTCTCAACAAAGTTGTTCTCAGCTTCAAGAGAAGCTAGCCTATTGGCCTAAGGCAAAGCTAGAAGTTAGCTTTCTTAAACTTGGTTAGACCTGTTCAAAGTCAATGCTTGGCCTACTGATTACTTAATTGGATTAGTAGAGTCTAAATGACTGCTCTATCCGTCTAGAATGGGCTTGAGCTGGATAAAAAGAGGAACTGATCGTTCACTGGTCTGCGACTTGTTCTTTGGAAGTGTCAATAAGTTAGACATCATTCAAACTAATTGAAGAGCTATTTGGGAGTTTGCCTTTTAGAAATATCAACACATTGTTTCCGAGGTCTACTGATATGAAAAGGTAATGTTAAATCCCTTTTCTATACTAGTGGAGAATTAGAGTCAAGGCAACCAACCAGATGCAAGCAGAGGCATTAGGTCGGTCGACCGATGTACCCACAATTTGCACACTAGGTATTGTCGGTTGACCGCCCGGTCGACCAACCCGCTCTTTGAGATTTAACAAAAAGTGATGATGCTAGTGTCAGTCGATCGACCCATTCTCTGTGATTTAACAGAGCGTGGGGGAGCTTGCATGAGTCGATCACCTGGTCGACTGGCACTCGAGTTCTGGCAGTCAGCTGTGAACTGACCTACTCTATTTTTGCCCCTCTCTTGGCTATAAATAGAGGACTTATAACCTATTGTTGGTTATCAAGCTGACCTAGAAAAAGTTGAGAAACATATTCTTCTTTGTAATAGTGAGTTAAAATCAACATATCTTTCTCTTCTGCCTCGGGAACGTAGGCAAGATTGTCGACCTCGTTATATTGTGTATTGTGTCTCCTCTCTTTATTTTTTGTTTGTGTTTTATTTGATCGGTTATCTGTCCTCCTCTAGTTCCCTACAAGTGGTATCAGAGCCTGGGCTACAGTTGGGGTTCATTTGGTAGAGTGGATCTTAGTTGGAAGCTTGGATCTTGAAGATTTTGTAACTTCAGTTAGAACAAAAATTAAAGTTTTATTAAATTGGATCACGTCTTCAATCTTTTGGTGGAGAGATCATTTAGAAACTCGTTTTTGAATTTCATTTGGTGGTAAAAATTGATCTTTTTCATTTAGATCTACTTTACATTTGTTCCGCATTTGTTTGATTATGATATTTGGAGAATACGGCTGAAGAACATCCGATGGGAGTGGCTCTTTTATTGTAAAGAATATTCAAAATATTCATCACTTAAAAATAGATATGGTGAAGTGCAATGACACGAACAATTTTGACTTATGGAGATGCGAGGTATTGGATGCACTAAATGGAATAATTTGTAGGATACTCGACAGAAGTAAAAATGAAGGTTTGGAAGATGATGAATAGGATGGCATATGGTGTCATTTGGTCTTACTTGATGCAAGATCTAAAGTATTATGTGATGAATGGCACTTCTGCGAAGAAGATTTGTTAGACTTCCTCAAGCAAGTACTTGAGTTTTGATGATGATTAACACATGTAGTTATGTTTACTAATTATCTTGTGATTTTAGTTACAGATCATTGATCAAGATATTAGTTGGTGATTGCTTCAAAAAGAGGAGTTTAGAAGCTTTCACATGGTGATTCTAGGTCCCGAGCATCAAAATCATACATAGCCTAGCTCGTGGATCACGTTTGGGATCGAGTCGACTTGAAGATGAAGATCGTCAAGAAGACTTAGGTTTCCTAATTTAGTTTAGTGTGTTTTAGATCTATGTGTAAAGCTTAGTATAGTTGATATGCTCAAGTGCACAACACACACCTTTTATTTTTGGATATTGGTTTTTCGGTTTTGGTTTAACCAATATTTGTTTTTCATGAATAGATTGATCAAAACAAGTTTAATTGGTTTATGTATAGTAGATGTATTCTTTCTATACATGCATGCTTAACTTTTAAACAAACTTATTTTGACTTTCCTATTCATGTATTGAAAATCTAAGTTTGATAAAATACATGTTTTGATTTTTGATAAAAATGTTATAACACAAAAATAGTTCAAATTGCTTGATATTTGAGTTGAAACTTTTATCACATGTTTATATATCAATGCAAAATGTTAAAACTATTTTTGGGGATTTTTAGAAGAGATAAAAGATTTTTTAAAATATTTTTAACATGTTTTTCTGACCCAGAACAGTGGCTGACAGGCCAGGTCGGCCGACCGCACGGTCGACCGCAACGTGCACAGAGCTGTGCACGTCTGGCAGCACAGTGGGCTGGCCGACCGACCGGTCGACCGGACCAGAGAGCTCTGGTCTCTGTATCTGGGCGGTCGATTGGGCGGTCGACCGAGATTGCCCAACGGTCATATTTATGACCGTTGGCGGTCGACCGGCCGGTCGACCGCCAGCCTGTCAGACTGACAGATCAGCCTAACGGCTAGTTTTCTTTTGGGCCTATATATACCCCATCTCTTTAGGGTTTTTTGACAAGATTTCAAGAGAAAAAATTTCTCTGATATATAAGTGTTTTAAAAAAGTTTTCAAAAGTGTTTTTATGCCAAAAAGGATTCATCTTATTTGTTTTAGAGTTTTTGGAAAAATCAAAGAAAATAGAAAAATTGGGAGATTTGTATTGTTCTTCATTTCTATCTTTTACAAGAGTTTTTCCAAGTATTTTTCTTTGAGCTTTTGTTTTCCAAACTCTAGTTTTTCCACACTTGGGAATTGGTTTCTTGTTCTTCATTTCTATATCAATTTGGTATTTTCCCAGAGATTTTCTTTGATCAAAACACTTATTTTTTCCACACTTGAGCTTATCTTCTATCCTATTCTATTAGTATCTTGTTTTATGGAAAAGAGGAAAGAGAGAGTGTTTGTGGTTGAAAGAAACCACTTGTTGTAAACACCCTTGCTTTTATTGTATCCCTCTTTGGTAGAGGTTGATCGGGTGATTGGTTTGCTCCCTCTTTGGTAGAGGTTGAGTTGGTTGGTTTACTCCCTCTAGTGAGAGGTGGAGTTTGGTTTGTAAACCTCTTCGGTAGAGGTGTTGGTTGTTGTTTGGCTACAGACCTACCCCTCGGTTGTGAGGCGGTGTTTGAGAGAGGAGTTCGGTACTCCCTTGTTGTAAAAATCCTTCTCGGTGAAGGTTCCCTCGGTGGGAGTCTTTGGTGGACAAGATAGTGGATTAGAAATCCTTCTCGGTGAAGGCGGGAACGTAGAGCTAGGGGCTCGAACCTCAAAATATATCTTTGTGTTTGTGTTTAATCCATTGTCTCTCTAACTCTCTCTCTTTTATTTGTGCAAAGCATTATTCATATTGCCATATCATTCATATTGCTTGTGTTACCTTGCATCTTTCATATTATTGTACATCCATTATATGCTTGGCTTGTTTGTGTGTGCCTCACTTATACTTAACCACAAGAGCTTCATATAACACCTCAACCCATATCTAAGGGAATCAAGAGGAGTTAGTCCAGAGCCCTTCACGGGGAATTCGGCTACACTTGTTGGTTGTATTAAGTGTGATTGCAAAATTATTTTAGCTTCCGCATTTAGTTTCTAGATTAGCATTATCACCTATTCACCCTCTAGGTGATTTACAATTGGTATCAGAGCCTACGCTCCTGATACTTAGGCTTAACATCCTACGAGTGAGATCCTTGCTTGCTAATCTACATTTGTATTTGCTTGTTTGCACACATATAGTTTGGACCCATGGACTTCATGACCCCACCTATGTTTGACCCTTCCAACCTTCTTGTTTGGAAGACTAAGATGTCCATTTACCTACAAACCTTAGGATATAAGGTTCACCTTGCCATTACCAAGGAATCCTTCCTTAGTGATAGCAAGCATATAGGGGCCAATGCACAAGCCCTTGAGGCCATTAGAAGCACGTTATTAGTCTACAATTTTGCATTTTTATGTCGCATTCTCTCACCGATTTATGAATAAATTGTCGTCTAAATCGTGTTTTGGTCTTAATTGCAAGTAGATCCAAAGTCCAAGGGCAAAGGTGTAATAAGAGGTTAATTAGACCCAATTAAGGGTAATTAATCCCGCATTACTTGGAGGCCAAGCAAGGGATTATCTAGAAGATTCATTGAACCTAGCCTCTTGCGCACATCAGACGGATCTGCGGACGGATTTACCCGAAACAGAATATACCAAGAAGTGTCTCGAAGACAGATGGAGCCCGGGAAGAAATCCAGGGACCCACCTCCACTCTATTGCCGCGAAAACGCGACAATAGCCGCGTTTTCGGGGTAAAGCTGTGGAGCCACGCGTCGATTTTCGACGCGTGGCCCCGTCTCGTCTTCTGGAAGGGTCTTTTGCCTATAAATAGCACCTGCAGAGGCCAAAACGCGAGCAGTCTTCATTTTTTAGGAGTAGGTCCAGATTTTAGTGTAGTGTAGGTGAGTGTTCTTCATTTCTTGTATTTTTCATTTCTTTTTCTTAGATCATTGTAGTAGGGCTGAGTGATTTCTAGAGAGAGAAAGCAAGGGATTGATGTGATAGAGAGTGACACTCTATGTAAAGATGCCTCCTTTCTCTTCTAATGTAATCTCCTTCACCTTCTACATGATTTCTTGCTAATTTTTCTTCTCATGACAATCTAACTACTAACCACTAACCATCTAACCACTTACTTGATAATCCACATGAATCGGGTTGCCTCTACAAGGCCTTGTTCTTGCAAGAGCCATTGATGGCCAAAGATGATGGGTTCTAACATCTAACTTGCTAACTTGCTAACCAAGCTAACTCTCTTTTATTTCATGCTCTTTTATTTCATGCTAGTAGTGTAATGAGTGATGCTTGTATTAGCTTATTCTTGATGCAATGTTTTGAATGTGATGAACCATCCATGAGCCATGCTTTGTACCGTCTCTTGGAGCCAAGGATTGTGATGACCAAGGATCAAAATGTGAGGCAACTATCTCGAAGAGGTTAGCATGGTTAGTGGAGCATTTAGTAGTTAGTAGCCATGAGTTTTCTTTTAGTTTGATTTAGAAATCGTTTTCCAAACTCTTTTCTCATTTTTCTATCGGTGTTTTTACCATCCTTCTTAGTTCAACCTTGTTCCATCTCTTTTTCTATTTTGATTTCCAAAGCACTTCACTTTGTTTTTCTTATCGCCGTTTTCATCGCTCTCCTCACCTACCGCATTCTGGATTTCATTTTCTTTTTCATTCTTTCAACAAAGAAGAAGTGTTAACATCTGACGTGAATAGAGACTGTTAATGCTTCTATCGCCTCCCTTCCCTGTGGATACGACCCGTTAAGCCAATGCTATAACGGAAGTATCGAGGGTACATTAGCACATTCGAGCTTTACATTGATTTTACACACATTTTTGAGTGCTAGTTCCCCACCGATCAAAATTTTGGCGCCGTTGCCGGGGAAGGGAATGGTTTTGTTTTCACGTTTTTGTTAACATTGTCTTCTCTGTTTGGTGTGCAGGGCAATCTTTACAGGTGCTTAACATTGCAGAATAGACCCTAACTTTGCATCCCCCTGCTCTTGAAAGCTGGGCCCCAGATTCAAAAGAAAAGCCGTGGAACCGCGACTTTTGCCGCGAACCCGCGGCAATTTTGTGAACGTTGTAATTGTTGTTGTTCTGGGATGTGTG
This sequence comes from Agave tequilana, assembly GCA_038442645.1. NCBI lineage: Eukaryota > Viridiplantae > Streptophyta > Magnoliopsida > Asparagales > Asparagaceae > Agave > Agave tequilana. The sequence goes on from JAVJIF010002912.1 coordinate 29,776, forward strand.
AATTGTAATAGCTAGTTGATTTGTGCTGCTATATTTCTTGCTTTGATTGCCTACACACCATAAAAATAAAAGAACTAAAATACGGTATTTGGACGCCTTTAAAACGGTTTAGACATTTGCATTTAGGCACGTGTCAATTCAATTCCAATATACTGTATTTTGTTCTGTTGTTGTGATCTGGATGGAGATGTACATATGGCATTGCATATAGCATAGGACAAACACGTGGGTGATTTATCGCTTTGTGTTATATTCTTGTCTATATTGCACACTTGCACGAATTGAAATTAAGGCAAAACCCAAACAAGATAAGGTGGGATTTCATCATCCTTCCTTGGCCCAAAAATCATCTCCCCACTCACACAACCCAAGCCTTAATAAAATTTGAATAGACGTTGGCCCCTAGGGACATCTACATCTAGGTCTAGGTCACCCTCCTATTGGCTTGGTTTTGATTTTTCTTTTCTTTTTGTTTGTTATTTGATTTTTCTTTTTGTTTGTGATTGTTTGTGAAATGGCATTCAACAATAACAATTCTTTCAATCCGAATATGAATCCATATTTCACACTAACCCCATTTGGTTCGGCTAATTTCAACCCGGCGTTTTACAATATGCACCAACCACGTACACCGGGTTGGCCTTATCCGAATCAATACAACCCATACCCACATTCTTATGACTATAATTTTCAAAATAATTTCAACTCGTCACAGAGTCAATGGGGATTCAAGTCCCCCGAGTTTAATTATCAACCTCCTTGTCCCCCATGCCCACCTTGTCCATCATATTCACCTTATCCCCAATACTCATTCCCCGATTCCGCTTCATACACTCCTTTTTCTAAACCTCCAATTGAAGAAAAATCTGAGTTTGAAAAGAGAGTAGAATCCAATTTACAAAAGGCTAGGCAAAGCGTTCAGCAAACATTGGCCTCTCTAAAATATCTTCAAGAGTCTTGCTCACTTCCACCTCTGCATAATGAACAACCATTTGCCTTAGAAACGAGAAAAGAACTCTTGTGTGAGTCCAAGCTTCAATCTCCACACATTTTTGACTCATATTATTCACAAAATTTCCAAAACCAAGATTTTTATACTCCCATTCTAGAGCAACCATCAAGGCTAGATAAGGGTTTGGATATCTTGCAAGAGTCTCTGTTACGATATCAAAAATCACATGCCGAGTCTATCAATAAGGTGGAAGAACAATTGAGTCAATTGGCTAACATGATTAGGAATGAGGAAACTCTATCTTATCAACCTTTGACCAATTCAGCCATGCCAAACTCTATTGATATGACTCAAAACTCTTGTCATTTTGGAAATCAAGATTCAATTTCAGCACACCCACCTGAACTTGTCCAAACTTTAAATCCCATTGACATTTTGGCAAGTTATCCTTTTCCTGAAATTGAACTTGAGCATGAATATGATCCTGAACTTCCACTTGATGATTCAATGCTACTTCCTGATTCAATTATGACTCCGGTGTCTTCACCTGATTTCACTCCTTTTCCCGAGTCAGTATTGGATCCAGTGCCAGTACATTGTGAAATTGAATCACCAATCTCTTATGATGATCATATTGAACTTGACCAATTTCATACTTTTGAAAGTCCATTTGATAAATTGGCAAGTCTCATTTTTGTGGAATTGAACTAAATAAGGAATGTTACTTTGATCCTCCAATTTGTGATCTTGTTTAAATTCCCGAATCACTATTGACTCCTGTTTTGTTACCCAATTTGAGCAACATTTTAGAGTCAGTTTTGATTCCCATACCTGTCATTCCTGAACTTGAATCACCACTCTTAGAAAGTCACATTCCATCATGGGGAAATGAATGTGGACCTAAGCTTCATCTTCTTGATTTGAACCCACTTCCTGAACCAATCTCGACTCTCGAACCTCTACTTGACTTAAGTCTTTTTCCTGAGTCGATATTAGTTCCTGTGCTTCCTGAGTCCAAATCAATCATTCCATTCTGGGACAAGGGCTTTGAAAATTTTGACTCCGAAATTATTTTGAAAATTTGGAAATTGAATGGGGTAAATTTTTTAATAAAAATCACACATGCATACATCTTTCTAGTGGGTTGTATCATGGAGGTTTCTGGTGGGTTCCTCCGGACTCCACGCAAGAATGATTGGGCCGCCTTTCGTGGACCAATCAGGCCGCCACCGGAACCACCACCTTGAGGTAATTTTTTTCCTTCCCTCTCTATTTGTTTCATGCATACATATATCACGATGCATTGAGGACAATGCATGAGATAAGTGTGGGGGAGGGTTTACTAACTTAGAGTTTTTAGATTTTCTTTCTTTTACACTTCTTTTAGAAATCTTTCCTTTTGTATAGGAATTTTCTCTTTCTTTAAAAACTTTTTGAAATAAGAGACAAAGTTTTCATCTATTTTTAAGAAAATTAAGATGATCTTAGAAATTAAGAAAGCCTTAATTATGACATCTTAAACCTAGTTGAAATAATGGATCTTGTTTAAAATTATAGGCTAAGTAAGATAAATTGGAGAGATAATTTTATCTTGAATTTTTTGCCTTAGATCGTATGCACTTCACATTTACACAATTTTTGGGATGGAAACAAAGACCTAAAATGCCATAAAATAAAAATAAAATAAAAAATTGAATAAAACATCACTTATTAAGCTGGATAATTATGCCTCAAGAAGCATGATTATTCACGCCTAACGGTGGGCAAAAGAAGCAAATAATCCCCCTTAGTTTTGTGACCTTGTTTACTTGAGTCCTTAAACCCTAGGGATATTTTTTCATCTGGTGCCCTAAAACCGTCTGGTTTGGGAGTCATCGGTTATAGGCTCACTACATGGGTGAACTAGAAAGCCTAAGAAAACTAAGGGAAGAAAAAAGAAAAAAATATAAATAATATAATAAATGGCTTGATGGTTAGAGTTGAAATCCCAGAAATCTTCACTATCACAATGTGCATATTATCTAGGTTTTATGAGAGATAAAATATTCAATCCAATTTTGAATTCTTACCTTAATTGAAGACAAGATCTTACATGGAGACTAAGTTTAAGAAAGAATGATTTTTGGTGGACTTATGACCTTAGATCGCTTATATTTTTGCAAAAATATTTCATAAACTTGTCTCTCTTTTTCAAAATGCGTTTTCAAAATACTAACATTTGTCTTCTTTCTTTATGAATTTTGTGGGTGCAATCCGCTGAAAACCCTCAGGAGACAACACTCCTCCTCTAGGGTAACCTAGAGGTTTAACGGCTTGTTGCACACGCTCAGTCCAATCGCGTCACCTGCGAAAGTGGTGTAATAACCCTTGTAGTATAGTTTTTTCTTTTCTTGTTTTGCTCGGGACGAGCAAAAGAATAAGTGTGAGGGTGTGATTAGTCTACAATTCTGCATTTTTATGTCGCATTCTCTCACCGATTTATGAATAAATTGTCGTCTAAATCGTGTTTTGGTCTTAATTGCAGGTAGATCCAAAGTCCAAGGGCAAAGGTGTAATAAGAGGTTAATTAGACCCAATTAAGGGTAATTAATCCCGCATTACTTGGAGGCCAAGTAAGGGATTATCTAGAAGATTCATTGAACCTAGCCTCTTGCGCACATCAGACGGATCTGCGGACGGATTTACCCGAAACAGAATATACCAAGAAGTGTCTCGAAGACAAACGGAGCCCGGGAAGAAATCCAGGGACCCACCTCCACTCTATTGTTGCGAAAACGCGGCAATAGCCGCGTTTTCGGGGCAAAGCTGTGGAGCCACGCGTCGATTTTCGACGCGTGGCCCCTTCTCGTCTTCTGGAAGGGTCTTTTGCCTATAAATAGCACCTGCAGAGGCCAAAACGCGAGCAGTCTTCATTTTTAGGAGTAGGTCCAGATTTTAGTGTAGTGTAGGTGAGTGTTCTTCATTTCTTATATTTTTCATTTCTTTTTCTTAGATCATTGTAGTAGGGCTGAGTGATTTCTAGAGAGAGAAAGCAAGGGATCGATGTAATAGAGAGTGACACTCTATGTAAAGATGCCTCCTTTCTCTTCTAATGTAATCTCCTTCACCTTCTACATGATTTCTTGCTAGTTTTTCTTCTCATGGCAATCTAACTACTAACCACTAACCATCTAACCACTTACTTGATAATCCACATGAATCGGGTTGCCTCTACAAGGCCTTGTTCTTACAAGAGCCATTGATGGCCAAAGATGATGGGTTCTAACATCTAACTTGCTAACTTGCTAACCAAGCTAACTCTCTTTTATTTCATACTCTTTTATTTCATGCTAGTAGTGTAATGAGTGATGCTTGTATTAGCTTGTTCTTGATGCAATGTTTTGAATGTGATGAACCATCCATGAGCCATGCTTTGTACCGTCTCTTGGAGCCAAGGATTGTGATGGCCAAGGATCAAAATGTGAGGCAACTATCTCGAAGAGGTTAGCATGGTTAGTAGAGCATTTAGTAGTTAGTAGCCATGAGTTTTCTTTTAGTTTGATTTAGAAATCATTTTCCAAACTCTTTTCTCATTTTTCTATCAGTGTTTTTACCATCCTTCTTAGTTCAACCTTGTTCCATCTCTTTTTCTATTTTGATTTCCAAAGCACTTCACTTTTGTTTTTCTTATCGCCGTTTTCATCGCTCTCCTCACCTACCGCATTCTGGATTTCATTTTCTTTTCTTTTTCATTTTCTTTTTCATTCTTTCAACAAAGAAGAAGTGTTAACATCTGACGTGAATAGAGACTGTTAATGCTTCTATCGCCTCCCTTCCCTGTGGATACGACCTGTTAAGCCAATGCTATAACGGAAGTATCGAGGGTACATTAGCACATTCGAGCTTTACATCGATTTTACACACATTTTTGAGTGCTAGTTCCCCACCGATCAGCACGCTACCAAAAGATTATCTTATGCATGTTTCTAACCTTGATTCCGCCTTTGCAGTGTGGAACAAGTTGACAACAACCACCACCTCCGAGCTTCAAATGCCAATCCAACAAGAAGAGGAGTCTAGTGGAGAATCCGAGTCACAATGCTTCATGATCCAAGGGAATGACTCCCTTGAGGTACAATCGGAAATCAACTAGATAGTTTTGATTCTAGTTCTTCATGTGATGATCATATTGATGCCCATGCTTTGATGAAGAACTTTCCATTGTGTGTGAAAAATTGATTGAAAAATATAAAGTTTTGAAAAAGAAGACATTTGCTTTAACTAAAGAAAATGAAAAATTGTCTTCTAAACTTGACAAGGTTTTGCAAGAGAAGGTTGAGGTCTATAATGAAAGGGATTCATTAAGGTCTCAACTTGGTCTTGCACTAAAAGAAAATAAAGTTTTAAAATCTAAAAATGATTGTGAAACTCTTTTGAAGAATAATGATGTTTTGTCTTCAAAAGTTGAATTTGTTTTAAGAGAAAATGATTCTTTGAAAAGAGAAATTGATTTTATTTCAAAAGAATTAGAAATTTGTTTAAATAAAAATAAATCTTTGAAAATGATATTGTTTCTCATGTTTGCCATGCTTCACCTAGTTTACCTATTGCATGTGCCACCTCTTCTTTAATTAAAAATGATATATCCATGCTTAAGAAGAGTGTTGATTGTTTGGGCTCCACTTTGAGCCAATGTGTTATGGGCCATACACGTTTGGAAACTTTGTTTCGAAAGAAACAAGTTCCATCTATTATGCATGCACACCCATCAATGCATACACATGCTCCTCACGGACACCATCACACTATGTATGCTCATGTGTACACTTGTATACATTGTGGACGTAAGGGCCACCTTGCTAAATTTTGCTATGATCGTATACATGTTTCTAATTTAGCAAATAATTTTGTTTGGGTTAGAGAAGGTACTAACCCCCATGGACCCAAAAGGATATGGGTACCAAAGACCACTCCTCTTGTTTATGATGTAGGTGTGGGCTCTCACATGACGTGAGAGTAGCGGTATCTTGGAGTGGATGCGTTCCGAGCTTAAAGGAGACTATTTGGATGCATCACTTTCAAGGGAAAGTTTGGTGGATAGGACCACCATGTTTTGGAGACAAGGAGAGTTGCTTCTTCAGTTTTGGTGACAATCCTTTACTCCCGTTTATTTACATGCTTTTCATATTCATTGTTTATAGCATGTTTCATTGTTTATAGATTATTATGTCAATGCTATGTTTATTAGATCCTTGACGTACATGTATAGCCCTTTTTGAGACACCCATGTTTAAATATGGTCCATTATTTTTGTGTTCTCACCTTTGTTTAGCTATCATGTTTATCATAGGTTTAATAACATGTGAATTTACATAATAATCATGTTTAAAATTTTATCATGTTTATTTATATGTCGTTTTATGCTTCATGTTTTGATTACATGTTTAGATGTTAGTTTTCATTAAAACTTGGTATATACTTGTACATATAGTGGGCCACAAATAAATCTATATATGTTTGAGCTTGAATGCTTATTTGAACCCATTAAATGTGCTAGTAAAGTATAGTTTTGATGATCCATGCATTTTTAAACTTGTATTCCCATTTTTGAATTTGTTTTATGATTATGTGTTTAACTTCATGTATATGTCCATTTTATCCAAATTATTGTTATACATGTACATCCTTTGAGCCACGTGCCTTCATGCATATATATCTTTGTGGACTCATTATGTTTGGATATGTATGTATACTTTAGTTTGTATAAGACATACATATGCCTTGAAGATTAAATAAGTTTTGATGATTTTCATGTTTTCATGTTTCAAGGAATATTGAGCTTATTGTCTATCTTTAATGATTATGATCTTCACATTGTATTTGTACACTCACATTTATTGTTTACTCATGTGTTTGTTTTCATGAGTCATATTTATGCTTAATTGATTATGAGTGTTGACTATTTTGTGAATTTCATGTTTATGAAAAGTAATTTTGTTTTATTCCTTACTTGAAGGATTTCATACTAATTTACAAAATTTTCATATAACTAGTTGCGATATTCTTCATTTGGTAGAGTTTTTCATACATACTATATTTTCAAATCTATTTTTGAAAACCCCTACCTTCTACGGGCGGATGGATGGGCGACCATGCTTATGTATGCTCTATATTGAAAGAATCCAATGATACATGTGCATGAGTTGGGTGGTAGTTATATGATGTATACACTTGATCATTATTGTTGTTTCAATTGGTATCATTGAAATTCTTTCAATTGGTATTAATTTTGACCTTTCTTGTATACTCATATATGTTTGTATGTATGTATGTTTTTCAATTCCAATAGTATCAATTTCGATTGGTATTAAACTTTTCATACATATATATGTTTTATTTGTGCTTATTATATCTATATATCTTTAAGCACAAAATCTTGTTTATGCTAAGCTTGAGTTTCAATTTTGTTTCAATTGATTCAATTTTCAATTGGTATCTTATTTCGAGCTTAAGCATTGTTTTTGTTGGTATTTCATAAAAGGGGAGAAAATTCGATTTTCATATTCCAATTGGTATTTGTATTTCCACTCCCTAGCTTTATGATAGAAAATAAAAATTTTTAAATTGATATCATATACTTAAAAAGAAAAATACTCTCTTTTGATATCAAGATGTTTATTTGAATGTTTTAAAATTGGTATCTCAAAATTTTGTTTAAAAATAAATACACAAGTTTTGATTTGTATTGCCTATATGCAAGGAGAGCTTAACATCTCTTCTACATATAGATTCATGTTGAGTATATCTTGTATTGAGGAGCTTGCCATCTCTTCTTTATGTGGTACACGTGTGTAGGGAGAGCTTCACATCTCCTCTTATGCATTATATAGTGTACGTTATGTGAATTAGGGCTTGTCATCCCTCCTTTATGTAATGTATCTATGTAGGGAAGCTTCACATCTTCCTCTTCATGAATGTATATCGCATATACCATTTGTTGATTGATCTTTGTTTACTTTCAATTGGTATCAAGATGCTATTTTGACATATTTTCAATTGGTACCTTAATTGATTGTCACCCCTATTTGGTTTTGTTTTTTGTTTTAGACAAAAAGGGGGAGAACATTGTCATTATTTACCCCTTATTGATGATTGTTTCTTTGTGTTAAAAAGGGGAGAAGATTTTGTTTTGTTTTGATTTTTACCCCTTTTGTTGATTCATTGTTTCGAACAAAAAGGGGGAGAAAAATTTATTTATTTGTTTTTGCTTTTACCCCTTTATTGATGATTGACAAAAAGGGGGAGAATTATTTGAGATTTTAACATGCATATATAGAGAAGATGTTTTTAATATGCATGATTGGTAAATTTTTTTATATATGCATATTTATGTTTTGCATATATTAAGTTTAATTTTAATTGGTATCTAGAGCATGTTTTGTTTTTGAACATTTCATTGGTATCTAGAGCCTTTTATTGTTTATGCATGCTTCTGCATTATCATTCATTGCATATTTATATGTTTATTTGTTTATGCATGAGTTAAGGGGGAGCTTCTTTGAAGCTTAACTTTAATCCATGCATATATAACTCCATGAGTTTTGTCATCATTCAAAAAGGGGGAGATTGTTGGCCCGGAGGCCTTCCTCTTTAGTTTTGATGATGATTAACTCATGTAGTTATGTTTACTAATTATCTTGTGATTTTAGTTACAGATCATTGATCAAGATATTAGTTGGTGATTGCTTCAAAAAGAGGAGTTTAGAAGCTTTCACATGGTGATTCCAGGGCCCGAGCATTAAGATCATACATAGCCTAGCTCGTTGATCACGTTTGGGATCGAGTCGACTTGAAGATGAAGATCGTCAAGAAGACTTAGGTATCCTAGTTTAGTTTAGTGTGTTTTAGATCCATGTGTAAAACTTAGTATAGTTGATATGCTCAAGTGCACAACACACACGTTTTATGTTTGGATATTGGTTTTTCGGTTTTGGTTTAACCAATATTTGTTTTTCATGAATAGATTGATCAAAACAGGTTAATTGGTTTATGTATAGTAGATGTATTCTTTCTATCCATGCGTGCTTAACTTTTAAACAAACTTATTTTGACTTTCCTATTCATGTATTGAAAAATTCAAGTTTGATAAAATACATGTTTTGGTTTTTGATAAAAATGTTATAACACAAAAATAGTTCAAATTGCTTGATATTTGAGTTGAAACATTTATCACATGTTTATATATCAATGCAAAATATTAAAACTGTTTTTGGGAATTTTTAGAAGAGATAAAAGATTTTTAAAAATATTTTTAACATGTTTTTCTGACACAGAACAGTGGCTGACAGGCCAGGTCGGCCGACCGCACGGTCGACCGCAACGTGCACAGAGCTGTGCACGTCTGGCAGCACAGTGGGCCGGCCGATCGACCGGTCGACCAGACCAGAGAGCTCTGCTCTCTGTATCTGGGCGGTCGATCGGGCGGTCGACCGAGATTGCCCAACGGTCATATTTATGACCGTTGGCGGTCGACCGGCCGGTCGACCGCCAGCCTGTCAGGCTGACAGATCAGCCTAACGGCTAGTTTTCTTTTGGGCCTATATATACCCCATCTCTTTAGGGTTTTTGACAAGATTTCTAGAGCCAAAATTTCTCTGATATACAAGTGTTTTAAACAAGTTTTCAAAAGTGTTTTTGTGCCAAAAAGGATTCATCTTATTTGTTTTAGAGTTTTTGAAAAAATCAAAGAAAATAGAAAAATTGGGAGATTTGTATTGTTCTTCATTTCTATCTTTTACAAGAGTTTTCCCAAGTATTTTTCTTTGAGTTTTTGTTTTCCAAACTTTAGTTTTTCCACACTTGGGAATTGGTTTCTTGTTCTTCATTTCTATATCAATTTGGTATTTTCCCAAGAGATTTTCTTTGATCAAAACACTTGTTTTTTCCACACTTGAGCTTATCTTCTATCCTATTCTATTAGGATCTTGTTTTGTGAAAAAGAGGAAAGAGAGATTGTTTGTGATTGAAAGAAACCACTTGTTGTAAACACCCTTGCTTTTGTTGTATCCCTCTTTGGTAGAGATTGATCGGGTGATTGGTTTGCTCCCTCTTTGGTAGAGGTTGAGTTGGTTGGTTTGCTCCCTCTAGTGAGAGGTGGAGTTTGGTTTATAAACCCTCTTCGGTAGAGGTGTTGGTTGTTGTTTGGCTACGGGACTACCCCTCGGTTGTGAGGCGGTGTTTGAGAGAGGAGTTCGGTACTCCCTTGTTGTAAAAATCTTTCTCGGTGAAGGTTCCCTCGGTGGGAGTCCTCGGTGGACAAGATAGTGATTAGAAGTCCTTCTCGGTGAAGGCGGGGACGTAGAGCTAGGGGCTCGAACCTCGAAACATATCTTTGTGTTTGCGTTTGATCCATCGTCTCTCTAACTTTCTCTCTTTTATTTGTGCAAAGCATTATTCATATTGCCATATCATTCATATTGCTTGTGTTGCCTTGCATCTTTCATATTGTTGTACATCCATTATATGCTTGCTTGTTTGTGTGTACCTCACTTATACTTAACCACAAGAGCTTCATATAGCACCTCAACCCATATCTAGGGGAATCAAGAGGAGTTAGTCCAGAGCCCTTCACGGGGAATTCAGCTACACTTGTTAGTTGTATTAAGTGTGATTGCAAAATTATTTTAGCTTCCGCATTTAGTTTCTAGATTAGCATTATCACCTATTCACCCCCCCTCTAGGTGATTTACATGATATGTCATCAATAATGCACATTTTTATTCACATTTTTATACTTAATATTTATAAAATATTACTATTTAATTTATTTATTGTTTAGTAATGCGTAGGCCTCTATAATCCAAGAGAAAGCCCAAAAGAAGCCCAAAAACCCACAAGAATTATGAAAATAAAGATCAATTGGGAAGATAAAGGAAGCATCTTTTCTCTCTCATTTAAATTTAAGTTTTAAATTAATTTAATTTAAAATTTAGAGGAGGAGAAAGATAGAATAAGATGATTCCTCATCTCAATTAAAAATAGAGGTGAACTTTTATTTAAATCTGCTTGTTTGCACCACAAGATGAAGATAAAAAGGAGAAAATCTGAATTTAACTCAAATTTAGAGATAACTTGATTTTCAAGTTATCTAGAAGATCGACATATTTTAAAATTCAAAGATCTACTGAAGATTCTGAGGATAAATCACTAGATGACAGACCAGAGGAAGTCATACACCAAAGCACGTGACCAGAATCCCCGACTTTGTCGCGAAAACGCGGTAAAACAGCGTTTTCATGGCACATTGGTGGCGGTTTGCGTGGCGGTTGAGAGGCAGTGTTCATATAGGACTCTACTTCTCAAATCTCTTATAAATAGCCCTGAAGAGCAACAAAGCAGAGGCATCTCAGAGATTGATTATAAGATTTTTGTTAGCTATTTTATTTTTTGAACTTCTTTGTATTATTTTATTTTCTATTTAGAGAAGAAGATTTTTGAAGAAGAGGAACTTGTAATTGGCCTGTGACATCTATTAATAAAGGTTCATTATTCTTTTTATCTCTCTTATTTTTCAATTTAATTATTCTATTACTTTAGTTTCTTTTATTTGCTTTTGTTCTTTTCTTTTTTATGCAACTTTCTTTCTTCATAATAAGTCCTGAAAATAATAAAAATATGAATAACTAAATTAACTTATACTTTGCTAATCTCTCCATCAACTAAAATTAGTCTAAAAGATGAATTGATTGAGATCCATGCTTATTAGAAATCCTAGGATTAAATTGAAATTTCTTGAAGATAAATAATTAATTAAGTTAAATTAATTTAGGGTTGCACTTTTTCATGATTATTCTTAGTTCATATTTAGAAATTTTGATAGCATCTTGTTAGATTTAAAAGACTTTTCTTATGCTATGCTTAGAAACTAGGATGAACTAAAGTTTAATTTTAATTAGTATGTCTAATTAGGGTTTACAATATTTTTACTCATCTTACTTGATTCTTAATCAAAACCGTAGGGTACACTTTTATGGATTCAATATGATATTCTTTTCTCTTAGACTAACACTTAGTCGTGGTAGATGATTAGTAGACTATAATCTCTTTTACTTAATTAGATTCTTTTATTCACAATCAATATTCTATTTCCAAGCTATTTGTTAGAGAATTCATTCTAAAAAGCTTTCATCACATCCTTCCCTGTGGATCGACCCATCTAACCCTTACTACGCTGATAAATTGAGAAAAGAGTAAGAACTTTCTAACTTCAACTTTCACTTTACTTCCAATACGTTTTCTTTTCTCAATCAAAGTCAAACCAATTGAATCATTTGTGTGCCTAAATATAAGCCTTGCAATCTTGCAAGTGTTCTTGAAGGTACATGAGAATGGGTGCTAACTTACTGCTTGTTTATTCAATACTTGTTTTAATCTTGATTTTATTCTATGCGTGTGAGTCTTGATGGATTACTTTTCGAGTCTAATATATTGTTGATACAAGTGGGATTTTGAAATGCTACCTTATGTGTTTTGCTTGATATGCTTGTTTTCTCGAGGCTAATCTCTTGCCAATGATCCAAAGTGAGGCACATGTCCTTCAAAAGGTAAGTAATGTAGTGGTGATTAGAAGATTAGTGAGCCTCGAATTTCTCCTATCTTAGAAAACTCATTTTTTTAGAAACTCATTATATTTTCAACCAATTTGTGAACCCTAATTTTTTTTTATTTTCTTTAACTTTCTTTTGTTTTCTGTTTCGTAATCTCAAAACCAACCTCCACAACTAAACTCTCTTTTACTTCTTTGATTTGATTTTTAAACAGAGAAAATAACTTGTTTTCAAAAACTATCGAAAAACTTCTATTACATTCCTTCTTGTGAACATGACCCGTTAGCCCTAAGCTACTCGATACATTATGCATGCACACCCATCACTGCATACACATGCTCCTCACGGACACCATCACACTATGTATGCTCATGTGTACACTTGTATACATTGTGGACGTAAGGGCCACCTTGCTAAATTTTGCTATGATCGTATACATGTTTCTAATTTAGCAAATAATTTTGTTTGGGTTAGAGAAGGTACTAACCCCCATGGACCCAAAAGGATATGGGTACCAAAGACCACTCCTCTTGTTTATGATGTAGGTGTGGGCTCTCACATGACGTGAGAGTAGAGGTATCTTGGAGTGGATGCGTTCCGAGCTTAAAGGAGACTATTTGGATGCATCACTTTCAAGGGAAAGTTTGGTGGATAGGACCACCATGTTTTGGAGACAAGGAGAGTTGCTTCTTCAGTTTTGGTGACAATCCTTTACTCCCGTTTATTTACATGCTTTTCATATTCATTGTTTATAGCATGTTTCATTGTTTATAGATTATTATGTCAATGCTATGTTTATTAGATCCTTGACGTACATGTATAGCCCTTTTTGAGACACCCATGTTTAAATATGGTCCATTATTTTTGTGTTCTCACCTTTGTTTAGCTATCATGTTTATCATAGGTTTAATAACATGTGAATTTACATAATAATCATGTTTAAAATTTTATCATGTTTATTTATATGTCGTTTTATGCTTCATGTTTTGATTACATGTTTAGATGTTAGTTTTCATTAAAACTTGGTATATACTTGTACATATAGTGGGCCACAAATAAATCTATATATGTTTGAGCTTGAATGCTTATTTGAACCCATTAAATGTGCTAGTAAAGTATAGTTTTGATGATCCATGCATTTTTAAACTTGTATTCCCATTTTTGAATTTGTTTTATGATTATGTGTTTAACTTCATGTATATGTCCATTTTATCCAAATTATTGTTATACATGTACATCCTTTGAGCCACGTGCCTTCATGCATATATATCTTTGTGGACTCATTATGTTTGGATATGTATGTATACTTTAGTTTGTATAAGACATACATATGCCTTGAAGATTAAATAAGTTTTGATGATTTTCATGTTTTCATGTTTCAAGGAATATTGAGCTTATTGTCTATCTTTAATGATTATGATCTTCACATTGTATTTGTACACTCACATTTATTGTTTACTCATGTGTTTGTTTTCATGAGTCATATTTATGCTTAATTGATTATGAGTGTTGACTATTTTGTGAATTTCATGTTTATGAAAAGTAATTTTGTTTTATTCCTTACTTGAAGGATTTCATACTAATTTACAAAATTTTCATATAACTAGTTGCGATATTCTTCATTTGGTAGAGTTTTTCATACATACTATATTTTCAAATCTATTTTTGAAAACCCTACCTTCTACGGGCGGATGGATGGGCGACCATGCTTATGTATGCTCTATATTGAAAGAATCCAATGATACATGTGCATGAGTTGGGTGGTAGTTATATGATGTATACACTTGATCATTATTGTTGTTTCAATTGGTATCATTGAAATTCTTTCAATTGGTATTAATTTTGACCTTTCTTGTATACTCATATATGTTTGTATGTATGTATGTTTTTCAATTCCAATAGTATCAATTTCGATTGGTATTAAACTTTTCATACATATATATGTTTTATTTGTGCTTATTATATCTATATATCTTTAAGCACAAAATCTTGTTTATGCTAAGCTTGAGTTTCAATTTTGTTTCAATTGATTCAATTTTCAATTGGTATCTTATTTCGAGCTTAAGCATTGTTTTTGTTGGTATTTCATAAAAGGGGAGAAAATTCGATTTTCATATTCCAATTGGTATTTGTATTTCCACTCCCTAGCTTTATGATAGAAAATAAAATTTTTTAAATTGATATCATATACTTAAAAAGAAAAATACTCTCTTTTGATATCAAGATGTTTATTTGAATGTTTTAAAATTGGTATCTCAAAATTTTGTTTAAAAATAAATACACAAGTTTTGATTTGTATTGCCTATATGCAAGGAGAGCTTAACATCTCTTCTACATATAGATTCATGTTGAGTATATCTTGTATTGAGGAGCTTGCCATCTCTTCTTTATGTGGTACACGTGTGTAGGGAGAGCTTCACATCTCCTCTTATGCATTATATAGTGTACGTTATGTGAATTAGGGCTTGTCATCCCTCCTTTATGTAATGTATCTATGTAGGGAAGCTTCACATCTTCCTCTTCATGAATGTATATCGCATATACCATTTGTTGATTGATCTTTGTTTACTTTCAATTGGTATCAAGATGCTATTTTGACATATTTTCAATTGGTACCTTAATTGATTGTCACCCCTATTTGGTTTTGTTTTTTTGTTTTAGACAAAAAGGGGAGAACATTGTCATTATTTACCCCTTATTGATGATTGTTTCTTTGTATTAAAAAGGGGAGAAGATTTTGTTTTGTTTTGATTTTTACCCCTTTTGTTGATTCATTGTTTCGAACAAAAAGGGGGAGAAAAATTTATTTATTTGTTTTTGCTTTTACCCCTTTATTGATGATTGACAAAAAGGGGGAGAATTATTTGAGATTTTAACATGCATATATAGAGAAGATGTTTTTAATATGCATGATTGGTAAATTTTTTTTATATATGCATATTTATGTTTTGCATATATTAAGTTTAATTTTAATTGGTATCTAGAGCATGTTTTGTTTTTGAACATTTCATTGGTATCTAGAGCCTTTTATTGTTTATGCATGCTTCTGCATTATCATTCATTGCATATTTATATGTTTATTTGTTTATGCATGAGTTAAGGGGGAGCTTCTTTGAAGCTTAACTTTAATCCATGCATATATAACTCCATGAGTTTTGTCATCATTCAAAAAGGGGGAGATTGTTGGCCCGGAGGCCTTCCTCTTTAGTTTTGATGATGATTAACTCATGTAGTTATGTTTACTAATTATCTTGTGATTTTAGTTACAGATCATTGATCAAGATATTAGTTGGTGATTGCTTCAAAAAGAGGAGTTTAGAAGCTTTCACATGGTGATTCCAGGGCCCGAGCATTAAGATCATACATAGCCTAGCTCGTTGATCACGTTTGGGATCGAGTCGACTTGAAGATGAAGATCGTCAAGAAGACTTAGGTATCCTAGTTTAGTTTAGTGTGTTTTAGATCCATGTGTAAAACTTAGTATAGTTGATATGCTCAAGTGCACAACACACACGTTTTATGTTTGGATATTGGTTTTTCGGTTTTGGTTTAACCAATATTTGTTTTTCATGAATAGATTGATCAAAACAGGTTTAATTGGTTTATGTATAGTAGATGTATTCTTTCTATCCATGCGTGCTTAACTTTTAAACAAACTTATTTTGACTTTCCTATTCATGTATTGAAAAATTCAAGTTTGATAAAATACATGTTTTGGTTTTTGATAAAAATGTTATAACACAAAAACAGTTCAAATTGCTTGATATTTGAGTTGAAACATTTATCACATGTTTATATATCAATGCAAAATATTAAAACTGTTTTTGGGAATTTTTAGAAGAGATAAAAGATTTTTTAAAAATATTTTTAACATGTTTTTCTGACACAGAACAGTGGCTGACAGGCCAGGTCGGCCGACCGCACGGTCGACCGCAACGTGCACAGAGCTGTGCACGTCTGGCAGCACAGTGGGCCGGCCGATCGACCGGTCGACCGGACCAGAGAGCTCTGCTCTCTGTATCTGGGCGGTCGATCGGGCGGTCGACCGAGATTGCCCAACGGTCATATTTATGACCGTTGGCGGTCGACCGGCCGGTCGACCGCCAGCCTGTCAGGCTGACAGATCAGCCTAACGGCTAGTTTTCTTTTGGGCCTATATATACCCCATCTCTTTAGGGTTTTTGACAAGATTTCTAGAGCCAAAATTTCTCTGATATACAAGTGTTTTAAACAAGTTTTCAAAAGTGTTTTTGTGCCAAAAAGGATTCATCTTATTTGTTTTAGAGTTTTTGAAAAAATCAAAGAAAATAGAAAAATTGGGAGATTTGTATTGTTCTTCATTTTTATCTTTTACAAGAGTTTTCCCAAGTATTTTTCTTTGAGTTTTTGTTTTCCAAACTTTAGTTTTTCCACACTTGGGAATTGGTTTCTTGTTCTTCATTTCTATATCAATTTGGTATTTTCCCAAGAGATTTTCTTTGATCAAAACACTTGTTTTTTCCACACTTGAGCTTATCTTCTATCCTATTCTATTAGGATCTTGTTTTGTGAAAAAGAGGAAAGAGAGATTGTTTGTGATTGAAAGAAACCACTTGTTGTAAACACCCTTGCTTTTGTTGTATCCCTCTTTGGTAGAGATTGATCGGGTGATTGGTTTGCTCCCTCTTTGGTAGAGGTTGAGTTGGTTGGTTTGCTCCCTCTAGTGAGAGGTGGAGTTTGGTTTATAAACCCTCTTCGGTAGAGGTGTTGGTTGTTGTTTGGCTACGGGACTACCCCTCGGTTGTGAGGCGGTGTTTGAGAGAGGAGTTCGGTACTCCCTTGTTGTAAAAATCTTTCTCGGTGAAGGTTCCCTCGGTGGGAGTCCTCGGTGGACAAGATAGTGATTAGAAGTCCTTCTCGGTGAAGGCGGGGACGTAGAGCTAGGGGCTCGAACCTCGAAACATATCTTTGTGTTTGCGTTTGATCCATTGTCTCTCTAACTTTCTCTCTTTTATTTGTGCAAAGCATTATTCATATTGCCATATCATTCATATTGCTTGTGTTGCCTTGCATCTTTCATATTGTTGTACATCCATTATATGCTTGCTTGTTTGTGTGTACCTCACTTATACTTAACCACAAGAGCTTCATATAGCACCTCAACCCATATCTAGGGGAATCAAGAGGAGTTAGTCCAGAGCCCTTCACGGGGAATTCAGCTACACTTGTTAGTTGTATTAAGTGTGATTGCAAAATTATTTTAGCTTCCGCATTTAGTTTCTAGATTAGCATTATCACCTATTCACCCCTCCTCTAGGTGATTTACATGATATGTCATCAATAATGCACATTTTTATTCACATTTTTATACTTAATATTTATAAAATATTACTATTTAATTTATTTATTGTTTAGTAATGCGTAGGCCTCTATAATCCAAGAGAAAGCCCAAAAGAAGCCCAAAAACCCACAAGAATTATGAAAATAAAGATCAATTGGGAAGATAAAGGAAGCATCTTTTCTCTCTCATTTAAATTTAAGTTTTAAATTAATTTAATTTAAAATTTAGAGGAGGAGAAAGATAGAATAAGATGATTCCTCATCTCAATTAAAAATAGAGGTGAACTTTTATTTAAATCTGCTTGTTTGCACCACAAGATGAAGATAAAAAGGAGAAAATCTGAATTTAACTCAAATTTAGAGATAACTTGATTTTCAAGTTATCTAGAAGATCGACATATTTTAAAATTCAAAGATCTACTGAAGATTCTGAGGATAAATCCCTAGATGATAGACCAGAGGAAGTCATACACCAAAGCACGTGACCAGAATCCCCGACTTTGTCGCGAAAACGCGGTAAAACAGCGTTTTCATGGCACATTGGTGGCGGTTTGCGTGGCGGTTGAGAGGCAGTGTTCATATAGGACTCTACTTCTCAAATCTCTTATAAATAGCCCTGAAGAGCAACAAAGCAGAGGCATCTCAGAGATTGATTATAAGATTTTTGTTAGCTATTTTATTTTTTGAACTTCTTTGTATTATTTTATTTTCTATTTAGAGAAGAAGATTTTTGAAGAAGAGGAACTTGTAATTGGCCTGTGACATCTATTAATAAAGGTTCATTATTCTTTTTATCTCTCTTATTTTTCAATTTAATTATTCTATTACTTTAGTTTCTTTTATTTGCTTTTGTTCTTTTCTTTTTTATGCAACTTTCTTTCTTCATAATAAGTCCTGAAAATAATAAAAATATGAATAACTAAATTAACTTATACCTTGCTAATCTCTCCATCAACTAAAATTAGTCTAAAAGATGAATTGATTGAGATCCATGCTTATTAGAAATCCTAGGATTAAATTGAAATTTCTTGAAGATAAATAATTAATTAAGTTAAATTAATTTAGGGTTGCACTTTTTCATGATTATTCTTAGTTCATATTTAGAAATTTTGATAGCATCTTGTTAGATTTAAAAGACTTTTCTTATGCTATGCTTAGAAACTAGGATGAACTAAAGTTTAATTTTAATTAGTATGTCTAATTAGGGTTTACAATATTTTTACTCATCTTACTTGATTCTTAATCAAAACCGTAGGGTACACTTTTATGGATTCAATATGATATTCTTTTCTCTTAGACTAACACTTAGTCGTGGTAGATGATTAGTAGACTATAATCTCTTTTACTTAATTAGATTCTTTTATTCACAATCAATATTCTATTTCCAAGCTATTTGTTAGAGAATTCATTCTAAAAAGCTTTCATCACATCCTTCCCTGTGGATCGACCCATCTAACCCTTACTACGCTGATAAATTGAGAAAAGAGTAAGAACTTTCTAACTTCAACTTTCACTTTACTTCCAATACGTTTTCTTTTCTCAATCAAAGTCAAACCCAATTGAATCATTTGTGTGCCTAAATATAAGCCTTGCAATCTTGCAAGTGTTCTTGAAGGTACATGAGAATGGGTGCTAACTTACTGCTTGTTTATTCAATACTTGTTTTAATCTTGATTTTATTCTATGCGTGTGAGTCTTGATGGATTACTTTTCGAGTCTAATATATTGTTGATACAAGTGGGATTTTGAAATGCTACCTTATGTGTTTTGCTTGATATGCTTGTTTTCTCGAGGCTAATCTCTTGCCAATGATCCAAAGTGAGGCACATGTCCTTCAAAAGGTAAGTAATGTAGTGGTGATTAGAAGATTAGTGAGCCTCGAATTTCTCCTATCTTAGAAAACTCATTTTTTTAGAAACTCATTATATTTTCAACCAATTTGTGAACCCTAATTTTTTTTTATTTTCTTTAACTTTCTTTTGTTTTCTGTTTCGTAATCTCAAAACCAACCTCCACAACTAAACTCTCTTTTACTTCTTTGATTTGATTTTTAAACAGAGAAATAACTTGTTTTCAAAAACTATCGAAAAACTTCTATTACATTCCTTCTTGTGAACATGACCCGTTAGCCCTAAGCTACTCGATACATTATGCATGCACACCCATCACTGCATACACATGCTCCTCACGGACACCATCACACTATGTATGCTCATGTGTACACTTGTATACATTGTGGACGTAAGGGCCACCTTGCTAAATTTTGCTATGATCGTATACATGTTTCTAATTTAGCAAATAATTTTGTTTGGGTTAGAGAAGGTACTAACCCCCATGGACCCAAAAGGATATGGGTACCAAAGACCACTCCTCTTGTTTATGATGTAGGTGTGGGCTCTCACATGACGTGAGAGTAGAGGTATCTTGGAGTGGATGCGTTCCGAGCTTAAAGGAGACTATTTGGATGCATCACTTTCAAGGGAAAGTTTGGTGGATAGGACCACCATGTTTTGGAGACAAGGAGAGTTGCTTCTTCAGTTTTGGTGACAATCCTTTACTCCCGTTTATTTACATGCTTTTCATATTCATTGTTTATAGCATGTTTCATTGTTTATAGATTATTATGTCAATGCTATGTTTATTAGATCCTTGACGTACATGTATAGCCTTTTTGAGACACCCATGTTTAAATATGGTCCATTATTTTTGTGTTCTCACCTTTGTTTAGCTATCATGTTTATCATAGGTTTAATAACATGTGAATTTACATAATAATCATGTTTAAATTTTATCATGTTTATTTATATGTCGTTTTATGCTTCATGTTTTGATTACATGTTTAGATGTTAGTTTTCATTAAAACTTGGTATATACTTGTACATATAGTGGGCCACAAATAAATCTATATATGTTTGAGCTTGAATGCTTATTTGAACCCATTAAATGTGCTAGTAAAGTATAGTTTTGATGATCCATGCATTTTTAAACTTGTATTCCCATTTTTGAATTTGTTTTATGATTATGTGTTTAACTTCATGTATATGTCCATTTTATCCAAATTATTGTTATACATGTACATCCTTTGAGCCACGTGCCTTCATGCATATATATCTTTGTGGACTCATTATGTTTGGATATGTATGTATACTTTAGTTTGTATAAGACATACATATGCCTTGAAGATTAAATAAGTTTTGATGATTTCATGTTTTCATGTTTCAAGGAATATTGAGCTTATTGTCTATCTTTAATGATTATGATCTTCACATTGTATTTGTACACTCACATTTATTGTTTACTCATGTGTTTGTTTTCATGAGTCATATTTATGCTTAATTGATTATGAGTGTTGACTATTTTGTGAATTTCATGTTTATGAAAAGTAATTTTGTTTTATTCCTTACTTGAAGGATTTCATACTAATTTACAAAATTTTCATATAACTAGTTGCGATATTCTTCATTTGGTAGAGTTTTTCATACATACTATATTTTCAAATCTATTTTTGAAAACCCCTACCTTCTACGGGCGGATGGATGGGCGACCATGCTTATGTATGCTCTATATTGAAAGAATCCAATGATACATGTGCATGAGTTGGGTGGTAGTTATATGATGTATACACTTGATCATTATTGTTGTTTCAATTGGTATCATTGAAATTCTTTCAATTGGTATTAATTTTGACCTTTCTTGTATACTCATATATGTTTGTATGTATGTATGTTTTTCAATTCCAATAGTATCAATTTCGATTGGTATTAAACTTTTCATACATATATATGTTTTATTTGTGCTTATTATATCTATATATCTTTAAGCACAAAATCTTGTTTATGCTAAGCTTGAGTTTCAATTTTGTTTCAATTGATTCAATTTTCAATTGGTATCTTATTTCGAGCTTAAGCATTGTTTTTGTTGGTATTTCATAAAAGGGGAGAAAATTCGATTTTCATATTCCAATTGGTATTTGTATTTTCACTCCCTAGCTTTATGATAGAAAATAAAAATTTTTAAATTGATATCATATACTTAAAAAGAAAAATACTCTCTTTTGATATCAAGATGTTTATTTGAATGTTTTAAAATTGGTATCTCAAAATTTTGTTTAAAAATAAATACACAAGTTTTGATTTGTATTGCCTATATGCAAGGAGAGCTTAACATCTCTTCTACATATAGATTCATGTTGAGTATATCTTGTATTGAGGAGCTTGCCATCTCTTCTTTATGTGGTACACGTGTGTAGGGAGAGCTTCACATCTCCTCTTATGCATTATATAGTGTACGTTATGTGAATTAGGGCTTGTCATCCCTCCTTTATGTAATGTATCTATGTAGGGAAGCTTCACATCTTCCTCTTCATGAATGTATATCGCATATACCATTTGTTGATTGATCTTTGTTTACTTTCAATTGGTATCAAGATGCTATTTTGACATATTTTCAATTGGTACCTTAATTGATTGTCACACCTATTTGGTTTTGTTTTTTGTTTTAGACAAAAAGGGGGAGAACATTGTCATTATTTACCCCTTATTGATGATTGTTTCTTTGTATTAAAAAGGGGAGAAGATTTTGTTTTGTTTTGATTTTTACCCCTTTTGTTGATTCATTGTTTCGAACAAAAGGGGGAGAAAAATTTATTGATTTGTTTTTGCTTTTACCCCTTTATTGATGATTGACAAAAAGGGGAGAATTATTTGAGATTTTAACATGCATATATAGAGAAGATGTTTTTAATATGCATGATTGGTAAATTTTTTTTATATATGCATATTTATGTTTTGCATATATTAAGTTTAATTTAGTTTAATTTTAATTGGTATCGAGAGCATGTTTTGTTTTTGAACATTTCATTGGTATCTAGAGCCTTTTATTGTTTATGCATGCTTCTGCATTATCATTCATTGCATATTTATATGTTTATTTGTTTATGCATGAGTTAAGGGGAGCTTCTTTGAAGCTTAACTTTAATCCATGCATATATAACTCCATGAGTTTTGTCATCATTCAAAAAGGGGGAGATTGTTGGCCCGGAGGCCTTCCTCTTTAGTTTTGATGATGATTAACTCATGTAGTTATGTTTACTAATTATCTTGTGATTTTAGTTACAGATCATTGATCAAGATATTAGTTGGTGATTGCTTCAAAAAGAGGAGTTTAGAAGCTTTCACATGGTGATTCCAGGGCCCGAGCATTAAGATCATACATAGCCTAGCTCGTTGATCACGTTTGGGATCGAGTCGACTTGAAGATGAAGATCGTCAAGAAGACTTAGGTATCCTAGTTTAGTTTAGTGTGTTTTAGATCCATGTGTAAAACTTAGTATAGTTGATATGCTCAAGTGCACAACACACACGTTTTATGTTTGGATATTGGTTTTTTCGGTTTTGGTTTAACCAATATTTGTTTTTCATGAATAGATTGATCAAAACAGGTTTAATTAGTTTATGTATAGTAGATGTATTCTTTCTATCCATGCGTGCTTAACTTTTAAACAAACTTATTTTGACTTTCCTATTCATGTATTGAAAAATTCAAGTTTGATAAAATACATGTTTTGGTTTTTGATAAAAATGTTATAACACAAAATAGTTCAAATTGCTTGATATTTGAGTTGAAACATTTATCACATGTTTATATATCAATGCAAAATATTAAACTGTTTTTGGAAATTTTTAGAAGAGATAAAAGATTTTTTAAAATATTTTTAACATGTTTTTTCTGACACAGAACAGTGGCTGACAGGCCAGGTCGGCCGACCGCACGGTCGACCGCAACGTGCACAGAGCTGTGCACGTCTGGCAGCACAGTGGGCCGGCCGATCGACCGGTCGACCGGACCAGAGAGCTCTGCTCTCTGTATCTGGGCGGTCGATCGGGCGGTCGACCGAGATTGCCCAACGGTCATATTTATGACCGTTGGCGGTCGACCGGCCGGTCGACCGCCAGCCTGTCAGGCTGACAGATCAGCCTAACGGCTAGTTTTCTTTTGGGCCTATATATACCCCATCTCTTTAGGGTTTTTGACAAGATTTCTAGAGCCAAAATTTCTCTGATATACAAGTGTTTTAAACAAGTTTTCAAAAGTGTTTTTGTGCCAAAAAGGATTCATCTTATTTGTTTTAGAGTTTTTGAAAAAATCAAAGAAAATAGAAAAATTGGGAGATTTGTATTGTTCTTCATTTCTATCTTTTACAAGAGTTTTCCCAAGTATTTTTCTTTGAGTTTTTGTTTTCCAAACTTTAGTTTTTCCACACTTGGGAATTGGTTTCTTGTTCTTCATTTCTATATCAATTTGGTATTTTCCCAAGAGATTTTCTTTGATCAAAACACTTGTTTTTTCCACACTTGAGCTTATCTTCTATCCTATTCTATTAGGATCTTGTTTTGTGAAAAAGAGGAAAGAGAGATTGTTTGTGATTGAAAGAAACCACTTGTTGTAAACACCCTTGCTTTTGTTGTATCCCTCTTTGGTAGAGATTGATCGGGTGATTGGTTTGCTCCCTCTTTGGTAGAGGTTGAGTTGGTTGGTTTGCTCCCTCTAGTGAGAGGTGGAGTTTGGTTTATAAACCCTCTTCGGTAGAGGTGTTGGTTGTTGTTTGGCTACGGGACTACCCCTCGGTTGTGAGGCGGTGTTTGAGAGAGGAGTTCGGTACTCCCTTGTTGTAAAAATCTTTCTCGGTGAAGGTTCCCTCGGTGGGAGTCCTCGGTGGACAAGATAGTGATTAGAAGTCCTTCTCGGTGAAGGCGGGGACGTAGAGCTAGGGGCTCGAACCTCGAAACATATCTTTGTGTTTGCGTTTGATCCATTGTCTCTCTAACTTTCTCTCTTTTATTTGTGCAAAGCATTATTCATATTGCCATATCATTCATAATGCTTGTGTTGCCTTGCATCTGTTATATTGTTGTACATCCATTATATGCTTGCTTGTTTGTGTGTACCTCACTTATACTTAACCACAAGAGCTTCATATAGCACCTCAACCCATATCTAGGGGAATCAAGAGGAGTTAGTCCAGAGCCCTTCACGGGGAATTCAGCTACACTTGTTAGTTGTATTAAGTGTGATTGTAAAATTATTTTAGCTTCCGCATTTAGTTTCTAGATTAGCATTATCACCTATTCACCCCCCCTCTAGGTGATTTACATGATATGTCATCAATAATGCACATTTTTATTCACATTTTTATACTTAATATTTATAAAATATTACTATTTAATTTATTTATTGTTTAGTAATGCGTAGGCCTCTATAATCCAAGAGAAAGCCCAAAAGAAGCCCAAAAACCCACAAGAATTATGAAAATAAAGATCAATTGGGAAGATAAAGGAAGCATCTTTTCTCTCTCATTTAAATTTAAGTTTTAAATTAATTTAATTTAAAATTAGAGGAGGAGAAAGATAGAATAAGATGATTCCTCATCTCAATTAAAAATAGAGGTGAACTTTTATTTAAATCTGCTTGTTTGCACCACAAGATGAAGATAAAAAGGAGAAAATCTGAATTTAACTCAAATTTAGAGATAACTTGATTTTCAAGTTATCTAGAAGATCGACATATTTTAAAATTCAAAGATCTACTGAAGATTCTGAGGATAAATCACTAGATGACAGACCAGAGGAAGTCATACACCAAAGCACGTGACCAGAATCCCCGACTTTGTCGCGAAAACGCGGTAAAACAGCGTTTTCATGGCACATTGGTGGCGGTTTGCGTGGCGGTTGAGGGGCAGTGTTCATATAGGACTCTACTTCTCAAATCTCTTATAAATAGCCCTGAAGAGCAACAAAGCAGAGGCATCTCAGAGATTGATTATAAGATTTTTGTTAGCTATTTTATTTTTTGAACTTCTTTGTATTATTTTATTTTCTATTTAGAGAAGAAGATTTTTGAAGAAGAGGAACTTGTAATTGGCCTGTGACATCTATTAATAAAGGTTCATTATTCTTTTTATCTCTCTTATTTTTCAATTTAATTATTCTATTACTTTAGTTTCTTTTATTTGCTTTTGTTCTTTTCTTTTTATGCAACTTTCTTTCTTCATAATAAGTCCTGAAAATAATAAAAATATGAATAACTAAATTAACTTATACTTTGCTAATCTCTCGATCAACTAAAATTAGTCTAAAAGATGAATTGATTGAGATCCATGCTTATTAGAAATCCTAGGATTAAATTGAAATTTCTTGAAGATAAATAATTAATTAAGTTAAATTAATTTAGGGTTGCACTTTTTCATGATTATTCTTAGTTCATATTTAGAAATTTTGATAGCATCTTGTTAGATTTAAAAGACTTTTCTTATGCTATGCTTAGAAACTAGGATGAACTAAAGTTTATTTTAATTAGTATGTCTAATTAGGGTTTACAATATTTTTACTCATCTTACTTGATTCTTAATCAAAACCGTAGGGTACACTTTTATGGATTCAATATGATATTCTTTTCTCTTAGACTAACACTTAGTCGTGGTAGATGATTAGTAGACTATAATCTCTTTTACTTAATTAGATTCTTTTATTCACAATCAATATTCTATTTCCAAGCTATTTGTTAGAGAATTCATTCTAAAAAGCTTTCATCACATCCTTCCCTGTGGATCGACCCATCTAACCCTTACTACGCTGATAAATTGAGAAAAGAGTAAGAACTTTCTAACTTCAACTTTCACTTTACTTCCAATACGTTTTCTTTTCTCAATCAAAGTCAAACCCAATTGAATCATTTGTGTGCCTAAATATAAGCCTTGCAATCTTGCAAGTGTTCTTGAAGGTACATGAGAATGGGTGCTAACTTACTGCTTGTTTATTCAATACTTGTTTTAATCTTGATTTTATTCTATGCGTGTGAGTCTTGATGGATTACTTTTCGAGTCTAATATATTGTTGATACAAGTGGGATTTTGAAATGCTACCTTATGTGTTTTGCTTGATATGCTTGTTTTCTCGAGGCTAATCTCTTGCCAATGATCCAAAGTGAGGCACATGTCCTTCAAAAGGTAAGTAATGTAGTGGTGATTAGAAGATTAGTGAGCCTCGAATTTCTCCTATCTTAGAAAACTCATTTTTTTAGAAACTCATTATATTTTCAACCAATTTGTGAACCCTAATTTTTTTTATTTTCTTTAACTTTCTTTTGTTTTCTGTTTCGTAATCTCAAAACCAACCTCCACAACTAAACTCTCTTTTACTTCTTTGATTTGATTTTTAAACAGAGAAAATAACTTGTTTTCAAAAACTATCGAAAAACTTCTATTACATTCCTTCTTGTGAACATGACCCGTTAGCCCTAAGCTACTCGATACATTGAGGGTCACACATGAATTTTTTTCAAAACATTTTTACTTCATATGCTGCACTCGATAAATCTCAGTTTTGATTCAAACAAATTTTTGGTGCCCTTGCTAGGTCCAAATCTACTATTTTATTCTTGGGACATATCTCAAGAAATTAGTTGCTGCAAAAGAACCCCAGCTGCCCTGTGCCTTTGCTCTAGAAAAAGATCACATGAAACCACATATTTGTCACAGATCCGCTGCCAAAGCCGCTTTCATGCGGCTTTGTAAATGAACTACTCACATAGTTTTCTGCAGAGGCTTCCGCATTGAAAGTTTTTCTTTTGCGGCTATTAGTTATTCTTGTTATCTGATTATGCTCACGACTTTTAACTCAATAGTAAATGATTGGTTGCAATTTTTAAAAAACGGTTAGACTTGCATCGAGGCATTCGCCTAATCCGTTTACTTTGATTACTATTGAAAAGTGCTGGAGCAGGGTATATTTGCATAGCATTTAGGATAGGGAACATTCTTGTGTGATTAATTTTGCTTCGAGTGTTATCTTACTGCTAAATGCCTGTACACATTGCACAAAATCAATCTTAAGGGAAAATCTCAATAAACAAAATAAGGTGGGAGTCATTACCTTTCTTTAACCCAAAAATCATCTCCATTACACTCACAACCAAGCCTAACAAAAATTTAATTAGACGTTGGCCCCGGGGACTTATCAGACTTAATACGAGATTGACCTTGGAAGGAAGTTGTTAGAGTTTGTCTCTTGTCAAATTGCTGTCTAAGGATTAGGGATTAAGAGGTTGGACCTCAAAGATTTTATGGTTTGGCATAATTAGACCGTTGCTCTGCATGATACCTCCCACTGAATTTTGCCCCTACCTGGTCGATAAACTTGTTGTCAGCTACTGCAGTAGTCCTCTCCTTGACAGTTTGACCAGTTAGAAGTCGTCTAGGTCTAACGTTTATCATAAATAGGCTTGGTTGAATTTTTTTTCTTTTCTTTTGATTGTTTTGCTTAGTGATTTTGTTTGTGGTATAATAGATTGTGCATACAAGTATGGTTAAGAGGCCCAGTCACATCTCGGTTAATCAAGAACACTTCACACACCACGACTTCACCACCTAAACTAGATCCAATCATGGCCCAGACAGCATCTCTGCAGGATAAGTTCTACCCTATTAGAACTTCTTTACCATCTTGCATTTGGCTTCCTGAAGCCAATGGCAAAAACTTTTAGCTTAAGCCTAAATTCATTAATACTCTTCTTAAGTTTCATGGCCTAAAGTCCGATGATGCATACTTCATAAGAGAATTTGAGAAACTATGTTTTATAATGAGAATACCCCAGCTAGGAGATGATGTTGTTTAGATAGTGATTCATTCCGTTCTCCCTTAAGGACCCAACCAAGAAATTGTTTTACAGTTTGGTGGTAGATTCAGTCACTTCTTGGGATGATTTTGTTAAGGTCTTCTTAAAAAAATTTACCCAATCTACAAGACTGCACTCATGAGTAAAAACATCATGCAATTCAAACAAGACTCTATCGAACTTTTCTGGTGATACTTTGAACGTTATAAGGATCTTCTTGTCCACTGTCCTCATCGCATCATAGAAAAATTGTGGCAGTGCAGTATGATGGTCTAGATTATCAAATAAGAATACTCCTAGAGACCATGTGCCAAGGGGGGTCTTACAAAAGGATGAAAATTAAGAGTGAGTATTGTTGGAGGATCTAGCTTAAAAGATCATCCAATGTGAACCTAATTAGGAATAATCTAGAAACTCGAATCTCATCTCTTCCAAAGGAGGTCTCCACTCGATAGAGTCATCCAACACTGTCGAGGCTAAAATTGCCAGCCTAATGAGAAGATTGAAAGCCCTAAAATAAAAAAGCCAGCCCAACTGAATCAAGTCAGCCAATCCCAAGTCATAACTCCAAGTTGCACTTAATGTCAAGTTAAATTATGTCTTTGAAGAATGTCCTATATTCTTAGCCCAGAAATATTGCCAGAACACATGAATGCTGCCTATTCAGGTCCCTACAATAATCCTTTCTAACAAACATACAATTTTAGTGGGAGAAATCACCAGAATTTCTCATGGACCCAAAATAATCATGACCATCAGAAGAGGTCAAAATTTTCAAATCATTTTCAAGCTCCCAATTATCAACCAAACTTTTTGAGCCAAGTTCCACACCCTTCATTCCAAAATCCTCCAACTGAGAAGAAATTGACTGATTTGGAGAAGAGTATCAAACTTTAATAAAGTCCCAAATCTCTTTCATGCAAAACACGGGATAAATGTTGAACAATCACACATAAGGCATAACTAGATTAGAGATTCAAATGAGTCAGTTGGCTTGTCTTCTCAGTGAAAGCCCAGAGGGACTTTGCCTAGCTAGCCTTGATCAACCCTAAGAACACTAGTCAATTCCATGTGGCTCAAGATTCACAAATCAATCAATGCAATGTTGTTCATACTCTCCGCTCTGAAAAAAAAAGTTGATTTCAAGTTTCAATGGCTTCAGAACCCATCCAACACAAATCGACACAAGCCTTCACTCTTTCTAGCTCAACTTCTGAAAATGTGAAAAAGACAAGTTAGCTGAACAGGTGCACAATTCTATAGCCCCATTCCCAAATAGGCTTAAAATAATAACAAATAAACTGCACACATGAAAAGAATACATAAGATGTTTAACCAAATAAAAATCAATATGCCCCTTCTTGATGTCATTCAACAAGTCCTTTCATATGCAAAATTTCTTAAGGACACGTGCTTCAAGAAGAGAAAAACCAATATGCCTAAAAAAGTCTTTCTTGCCACTAACATCAGTGAGCTATTGTTTGGTCCAATCCCAGTCAAATACACGGACCCCAATTTGTCCTACAATCCCCTGCACAATAGGACAGACTGAAATTAGTATGGCACTTCTTGATTTGGGAGTAAGTATCAACTTGCTCTCCTTCTCAGTATACGAGCACCTTGAGTTGGGCGAGCTCAGTGCGACACGAGTTATAATGTAATTGGTTGACCGATCAGTAAAAGTTCTCAAGGAAAAAATTACTACTGTCCTTGTTCGGATTGGACAATTTATCTACCTAGTTGACTTCATTGTTCTTAAAACACAACCGGTGTCAAATTCAAGGTCTCAAACTCAGTCATCTTAGGATGTCTGTTCCTTGCCACTGCTAATATCATAATCAACTATAAGAATGGATCCATGCGGTTAATCTTTGGAGAAATGATCAAATAAGTCAAAGTTTTCAACTTAGGAAAGCAACTCCGAATTTGGATGGTCAAACTGTTGAGGTGAATCTCATTGAGAACTTGACTAGTGAACATAGTGAAAAAATTGAATTTAGACTAAGTGTGAGTTTGAATTGGAATTTGAAATTTTCATCCTTGATCAAATCGTCAATTCTGCAATACATTGGGCATCAAACCCAATCTCACTGAATCTTAAGCTAAGAAACTTGAATCTTCCTTTCACTGAGTCACTCCCTCCTTTAGAACTGAAAACCCAGCCCAACCTTCTCAAGTACATCTATCCAAGCAGCCTTTCACTGAGTCACTCCCTCCTTTAGAACTGAAAGCCCAACCCAACCTTCTCAAGTACATCTATCCAAGTAGGAAAAAGATTCTTCCGGTCATAATCGCTCATCTGACTGAAGGGAAGAAAGAAAGCCTTCTATCTATTCTTAGAAAACATAGGCAAGCCATTGGCTGGACCATAGATGTTCATTTATTAAGGGATTGAGTCCATCTATTTTTCAATATCATGTTCATTTGATTGACGAGGCGACGCCCAAGCAGGACCCGCATCAGATTAAACCTTATCATGTAAGAGGCCATCCGTGCAGAAATCAGACATTATTAAATAATGAGATAATTTCTCCCATATCTGATAGCCGTGAGTCAGCTTAGTCTAGCAGTCCCGAAGAAGTTTGGTTTCACCGTGGTAGAGAACAAAAAGAAAGAAATAATCAAACACGACTCCCCATTAAGATTTGAGTTTGCATAAACTTTCACAAATTGAATGCTGTCACACGTAAAGACCACTTCCCTCTTCCATTCATCGGCAAATGCTTGAACGATTAATTGTCAACAAGTATTACTGTTTCTTGGATGGTACTCAGAGTTCAATCAGATTCCTATAGTTCTAGAAGACTAGAAAAAATCACATTCATATGTCTTTTCCGACATACTGATCAATGTCTTTCGGGTTGTGCAATGACCCTGCAATGTTCCAATGTTGCATTTTGAGTTTGTTTTCTGATATGGTAGAGTGTTTTATAGAAATCTTCATGAATGATTTTTCTATCTATGGAGATTCTTTTGATCAGTGTTTGCACCACCTTGAACTTGTTCACCAACATGTGCTGAAAAGAGCTTATCACTTAAGTGGGAGAAGTATCATTTCATGGTCCAACCTGAAATTGTTTTGGGAAAGAAATTTCTAGAAAAATTGAAGTGGACAAAGCTAAGGTGGAAGTGATAACCAAACTCCCAAAACCAAAATGTATGAAGAATATCCAATCTATTTTAGGACATGCAGGATTTTGCCGTAGGTTTATTAAAGACTTTAGCGAAACCGCTAGACCCTTGACCAACCTATTAGTTAAGGATGTGCTTTTGATACTAACGATGGATGTCTAACTGCATGGGAGAAGCTAAAAAAATAACTTATCTCTGCATCAATCATCTCTGCACTGGATTGGTCAAAGCCATTTGAGATCATGTGGATGCTTCTGATTTTGCTATAGGCATCGTCTTAGGATAACGCATTGACAATAAGCAGCACATGATCTATTACTCGAGTAGGGCTCTCAATAGTGCGCAACCAAAGTACACCACAACCGAGAAGAAAATCTTGGCTGTGGTGTCTGCCTTAGAAAAATTTCATCCGTACCTACTTAGTTCTAAAACCATAATTTTCACTAATCATTCTGTGCTCCCGATACTTACGTATAATGCTCAAGAAGAATGCCAAAGCCTGACTTATTCATTGGATCCTTTTTCTTTGGGAAGTTGATCTTGAGATTCAAGACAAAAGAGGCATAGAGAATATAGTCACCGACCATCTCTTGAAATTCCCAACGCAACTTCCCATGAATAGCCAATAAATGACAATTTTCCTAATAAACATCTCTTAGCTTCCTTTAGGAAATCTCGATTTGCTGATATAGTCAATTACTTAGTCACGACCGAACACCTTATCATTGGACCAAACAGGATGTTTATCATTTCTTATCTTAAGTCCGGTATTTTTTTAGGAGGGACCATATATTTTAAAATATTATTCTGACCAAATCATTAGGAGGTATATTCCCAGTGAGAAAGTTAAGAGTGTTCTTTCCTTCTATCATGAGCTTACATGCGATGGACATTTTGGTCCCCGTAAAATTACTGAAAAAGTGTTACAGAGTGAGTTCTATTGGCCAACTCTATTGAAAGATGCCTTTGAATTCTGCAAGACTTGTCCGAGATGCCAGTTGTTAGAATGGATTTCAAAGTGCAACATGATGCCCTTGAACCCAATTATAGAAATTGAAAATTTTAATGTCTAGGGCATCTACTTCATGGGTCCTTTCCCGATTTAATTCGGGAACCAATAGATCTTTGTTGCGGTGGACTATGTATCAAAATGGGCCGAAGCTATTCCATGCAAAACAAAACACAACGAGGTTGTTGTCAAATTCTTGAAAGAGAATATTTTCTTTCGCATTGGAACCCACCGTGCTATAATTAGTATTAATGGCACATATTTCTGCAACTGGTCTTTTGAAGCCCTCATGCGAAAATATGTCATTATGCACAAATAGTCCACTCCCTATCATCCTCAAACCAATGAGCAGGTTGAGGTCACAAATTGATAAATTAAGCAAATCTTAGAGAAAACTGTGAGTCAAAATCAAAAATTTTGGTCTGTCAAACTGCTAGATGTCTTATGGGCCAACAAGATCACTTTCAAAATAATCTTAGGTATGTCCCATATAGGTTAGTCTCTGGAAAGGCATGCCACTTTCTAGTCGAACTAGCGCATCGAGCCTTATAGGTCATTCAGTAATTGAACTTCCATTTAGACAAGAACAATGATCTGCAAAAACTACAGATATTAGAACTTGAAGAGTTAAAAAATGAAGCCTATGAAAATGTCAAAAATAACCAAAAGCAGGGTTAAGATCTTTCACAACAATCTCATTCTAAGGAAAACTTTTGTTCCAGAACAAAAGTCCTTCTTTACAACTCAAGGCTTCATCTTTTTCTAGAAAAACTAAAATCTAGATGGACAGGGCCATTCACGGTAAGACTGTGTTTCCACGCGGTGCTGTAGAAATTTGTGACCCAAAGAACGACAATAATTTCAAAGTTAATGGTCAATGCCTTAAACCATTCTTGAAATCGGTGCTTGAGAAAGAATCGGCAATAGGTTTGTTTGACCCATCTTATCGGTAACATCACCTTTTTTAATATGTTTCACGCACAAATGCATTTCATTCATACATTGCGGACCAATGCATGAGATAGTTGTGGGGAAGGGTATTGCACTATCATTGCTGATTTAAAAAAAAACTTTTTGAAGTGGGAGAAAATATTTTGATCTAGTTTCGTAAAAATTAAGTTGATCATAGGAATTAGGGGAATCATAATTAGGATTTTCTTTAGATTTCTTCGAAATAAGATTACTTGCTTGATTTTTAGTCTTAGGATGAAAATTGGAAAAATAATTTGATTTAATTTTTATCTTAATGAAATATGCATTTTACATGCACTTACACATTTGGGATTCAAAATAAAGACTCTTATATCACACACAAAAAAACTATTATTAAACTGGATAGTTGTGCCTTATGAAGCATAAGTATTCACACCTAAAAGTGATCAATATCAATAATAAACCCCCTTAGTTTTGTGACCTTATTTACTTGAGTCCTTAAGTCTGAGTGGTGTTTTCTCACCTGGTGTCGTAAGACTGTCCGATTTGGGAGCCACTGGCTAAAGGATCGTATAAAGATAAATTAGAAAGCCTAATAGAACTAAGGGATAAACTTGCAAATAATTAGAGAAATATGACATGAGAGTTGGAGTTGAAGAATCTCAAGTAAATTTCACAATCACAAGGTGCATATGATTTAGGGCAAAACAAAAGACAAAGTAAAAAATACAATTTGAATCCTAACCTTTAAAGATTACAAGTTTTGCATAGAGATTAAGTTTAAGTATAAATAATTTGGTGAACTTATGATTTACAGATTACTTAAAATTTTTGCAAAAAGTTTTTCAAAACTTGTTCTCTCTTTCAAAAATGAATTTTCAAAACACTAACATTTTTCTTGAATTTTGTGGTTACTATCTACTAAAGCCCTCAGGAGACTATAACTCTTCCTCTAGGAGAAATCTAGAGGTCCAATGGCTTGCAGCACATGCTTAGTGCAGTCGCGTGACCTGCGAAAGTGGCTTAATAATCCCTTAGTCTTAAATCTTTGATTTTTGCTCAGGGACAAGCAAAAGATGTGTGTGGGGTGTGATTATTCAAAAATGTTGCATATTTTATATTATATTTCCACATTTAAATTTCATAAAACTCTACTATTTAACATTTTTCTTGTCAGATGGTGTGCAGGTCTTTTATTAATGAAAAAGAGAAGAAAAAGCCCAAAAGCCCAAATAAACTTGGATTTTTGAGAGGATAAATTTCTCTAGTCCAAGATCAATGGATTTCTGAGAGGATAAATTTCTCTAGTCCAAGATCAATGAAAATATTCTGAAGATCCAAAGACCTAGAGGCACCGCTATTAGAAAAAATTGGACAACTGAATGGTCATTTTTGGTACACGAAAGGCTGATCCAACAGAGCTAGAATTGCTACAGAGACATGGCTTGCCGCGTTTTTGAGGCAATCTAGTAGCCGTTGGATCAGATCTTTGATCATCAGCAACTATGCATTTGGGCCACTGGTCTTCCCCTATAAATGCCCCACCAGAGCATAAAAATAATACAAAGAGAGCATAAGCTAGGGTTTTTATCTATTAATTAGGGTTTTTTCTTTTTCTGCATTTTGTTCTAGATTAGATCCAGAAAGAAAGAGAGAAGGTGAGTGTGTGAATCTATAATTGAAAGTGAAAATCAAAGAAGATTACAACTATGCCAATCTATTTCTTCTATTCTGTTTCATTTCTTGGTATACCTCTTTTAACAATTTGTTTATTTATCAGCTTTAATCTAACTATGAGGAACTAATTTCTTTTCATGACTCACTAATCTTTAACACCACTACTTCTAACTCTTGATCGATTTTGTGAACTCAAATCCAATTGAATCATTTGTATGCCTGAATATAAGCCCTGCAATATTGCGAGTGTTCTTGAAGGCACATAAAAATGGGTGCTATCTTATTGCTTTCTTATTCAACACTTGTTTTAATCTTGTTTTTATTTTATGCTTGTGAATCTTGATGGATTAATTTTCAAGTCTAATATATTGTTGATACAAGTGGGTTTTTGAAACGCTATCTTAAGTTTTTCCTTGATATGATTGTTATCTCGAGGCTAATCTCTTGCCAATGATCCAAAGCGAGGCATAAATTCTTCAAGAGGTAAGTAAGTTAGTGATGATTAGCAGATTATTGCGCCTTGAATTTCTCCTATCTTAAAAAACTCATTTTCTTCCCCCTCGTGTTTTCAGCTATTTTCTAAACCCTAATTTTCCTTTCATTTTCTTCAACTTTCTTTTTTTTTCTTTTTCATGATCTCAAAAACAACCTCCACAACCAAACTCTTTTTAAAACAGAGAAAAGAACTTGTTTTCTGAAACTATCAAAAAGTTTCTTTCGCATTCCTCTCCATGGACACGACCCGTTAGCACTAGGCTACTCGGTACACTAAAGACCAGTCACCACACATGGATTTTATTTTTAAAGCATTTTTACTTCACGTGGTGCACTTGATAGATCTCTATTTCGATCCGAATAGTTGGTAAGGGTATTATTTGTATCAAGATGTTTGATGGGACGGTGAGAGGGTTGAATAATATGAGATACGTTCCTCAGATGAAGAAGAACTTGATCTCAGTTTGAGCTTTGAAGTTGGAGGGCCTGAAAGGGACTCTTAGAGAGGCATTCTCAAGATGTCTAGTTGCTCATCAGTTATTCTGAAGGGTATTAGATGCAATAATGTGTACTACTTAAAAGGTAACGCAATTACAAAATTGGCATCTTCAGAACATTTGGATGGTGATATTGGCCCAAAGACCTATCACTCTAGTTTTGATGATGATTAACTCATGTAGTTATTGTTGCGTGCAGGACAACAACCTCTCTAAGGAATCCATTTACCAGGCAGAAACTGATGCAGCCGGAGACGTAACCAACACGATAAGAACAGAGAACAATAGAGAAAAGTAATCAACACACTGTTTAACGAGGTTCGGCCACGTGCCTACGTCCTCGGGGCAAGGAGAGAGAGATTTTATTGATTCAACAATCAATTACAACTTAATACAAGAGGGATACTTGAGAGAACTTTCAGGGATACAATATATGAGGGCTCTGACCCTTATTTATAGCCACAGAGTCTCAGGGATCTAGGAAACCCCAACTGGATTTGACCCAAAATAGGAAAGGAGTCCAAATCCTGAAAGGAGTCCAAATCCTAAAAGTAATCCAAATCCTAAAAGGAGAACAATTCACCTGTTAGAAAACTCCAATGTATTCGACTCCTTCTCAAAAACAAAGTCTGAACCCAAGTTGGATTCCACAAGCTTTCATCTCCTCTCTCTCCCTACAATTCTCCACCTCGGTGAAGATTTTTTAAATCTGAGCCGAACTCTAACGAGCTCCAATATATCACCTAGGAAAATTGACACACGATCTCGGCGAAATTGACACACGATCTTGACTTGAGCCAACAGACGAAACCCGTTCCTTCAAACGAATCGCCAGCACACGTACAATTGATCTCCATTGATCTCACTAGATTCAAACTGAGTTTATCGTTGCCACTTGCAACTCTCACCAAACTCCAATATCAATTGTAAGCTTCCAACTTCAGCTCAGCTATCAACTAGGATGCACCACCATGCCTTCCCTACACTTCACCTTAGATGAACTTCCATACATGCCGATCACCGAACGTGTCTCCAACTCAACAACTACATGACCTCACGAAGAACTCATCATGAGTCACCACTGACTCTCTAATTGACTGGCTCTTTTCAGTCTACATGTGTTCAGCTGACGGTCCAACTAAGTCTGAGTATAGCACCCCGAACACCATCATCGGCTTCAACAAACTGGATGCACACCCCCTTATGCAAACTTAACCATCTTCTCACCAGAAGATCAACTGTTCATTGAGATCACAATGCTTCAACTCTACGTAAAGTCCAACTCTTCACCTTTACGTGAATTCCAACTCTTCACCTATACGTGAAGTCTCAATCAGCT
The DNA here is from genome assembly GCA_038442645.1 of Agave tequilana. Taxonomy (NCBI): domain Eukaryota; kingdom Viridiplantae; phylum Streptophyta; class Magnoliopsida; order Asparagales; family Asparagaceae; genus Agave; species Agave tequilana. The sequence goes on from JAVJIF010002912.1 coordinate 67,385, forward strand.
TCTCAAGAACCCAAAACAGCTTCATACAGGTTGCATCACCAAATATGGCTGCGCCTTTACGACTGCCTACGTACCTTACCCAAGGGATCAAGCCAACCGTAGTTCATTAAAATGAGCTCCATCAAGCTCAAGCACTTGTACTTGAATTTTCAGTAGTGAACCTATCAGCAGAGTCATATGAACCTCCTCACTGCCATCTTGGAGAATAACGACCTTCAACTTGAGCTTGTCGTAGTCACAAGCTTGAGATTCATGCTTCTTCACCTATGTGAGTGGTTTTACCTTAGTTTCAATGGCTGCAAATAATTTGACATTATCATCAATGTCTTCAACCTGTTCAATATCAAACCTGGCTACATAATCTCCACCCGGTGTCACATCCGGTTGAGTCTTCACTGATACCGAACCAACTAGAGATGGTGGTGTAGCATCAACCTCCACCCGCTGCGATACTTCCTTGGTCTCCGTCCTCTCCACCTGCTGAGAGACGGTAGACTTCAACACTGAAGTCTCATCAAACATGACATGCCTACTCAATACGATCTTCTTGTTTTTAGGGTCCTATAACCTGTAGCCTTTCATATTTCTGTTGACACCAAAACATAAACTTCTTTGCTCGTGGATTTACCTTGCCATCTTTGGCACTGAAGTAGGTCGGACTTTCAAATTCTCACAGTAATCCATGCTCTTGAGCAGCTTTCCTAGATCAAATTTTCAATTGAGTTTTACCTCCTATCGCAGTCGATCCATTTATGAGATGGCTAGCATACACAATCGCCTCAGCCCAAAACGATTTGTCTAATCGTGCATTAGATAACAAGCGCCGAACCTTCTCTAGTAAGGAACGGTTTATTTCCTTAGCCAACCCATGTATACCTTCCGTGAAGTGAGTACCAATACCAGTGTTCTGGCCAAATCGTAGGAATTGGTTCATGTCTCTTTCAACATTACCAATCGTAGCTTCTTGATCTCCTACCTGTCTGCTTCTTCATTCTTTCTTTCCACTTCACCAACATATCTAGGGCTTCACACCTTTGTCTCATAGGATATATCCAATAATGCCTAGATAAACTATCAATAAAAGAGACAAAGTACCTGTAACTTCCAAGCGATGCAGTCTTAGCAGGTTCCCAAACGCTTACATGAACACAATCAAGAAGACCTTCTGAGCGGTGAGTGCTGGTGCTAAATTTCACCTTCTTCTTGTCTAGAACGCTGTGTTCACCCTTCAAGTTGCAGGTAGCAGCACTTTCCAATGATCCCTTCTTTGCAGGAGCTTGCAAAGACCTTTCATCTCCTTGTCCGACCTTTACCTGCCAAACCTTTGTGCAACCATCATCTGGAGAACTAGAAGTCTCCACCTGACCTGTAACCGTACTACCCTTCAAGTAGTAGAGATTTTTCCAGCGGACGCCCTTCATAACCACCATTGAGCCTTTGGTCATCTTGAGAACACCATCTCGTATAGATACCACAAGGCCTAGTGCTTCTAAAGCACCAACAGAGATAAGATTTCTTTTGAGTTGAGGTACATATCTCATCTCCTTTAATTCTCATATTATCCCATCTTTCATCTTGATACAGACTGTACCTATCCCTTCTATATTACACAGATGATCATCACCCATGACCGCGTAATATCCATCTACCTTCTCAAAACTAGAAAACCAGGCCCTGTTCGGGCACACATGATAGGTGGCTCCGGTATCTCAGATCCACTCAGTCTTATCTGAGTAATCAACGGTAGGAGTAGTAATAGAGAGAGAGAGAGAGAATACCAATGAGTCTGAATCTAATCCATCCGCTTGTGCGAGATTCACCTTGGTGTTTGACTCCATCTTCTTACCTTTGTCCTTTGGGAAATCAACTTTCCAGTGCCCTAACTCCTTACACAAGGCGCACTGATTCCTCTTCAGATCTCTGAAGCCTGATCTAGACTTTGATCTTCCCTGATCATCTCTTCCCTTCCTATTAGAACTCCTGCCTCTTACCGCCAATGCCTCTGCTGTTGTGTTCCCCGAAGAAGACAGTCAGTCATGTCTCCTTGCTTCATAACTCACAAGAGCAGCAGACACCTCGTTGTAGTTAAGGAATTTTCTTCCATTGATCAACGTAAGAGTAAAGGTCTCATACTCTTCCCTAGGAAGAGATTCAATAGTATTATACCGTCTTATCCTCTTCATTGGTCTCCACATCCATATTAACTAGATCTGTAAGAAGCCTCGTATAGCGATTCAAGTGTTCATTGATGGAGCATCCTCTTTGCATCTGAAAACTATAAAGCTTACTCTTCAACTGCAACCGCGATTCTATGCTTTTTATCAGATACTTCTTCTCTAGGATCTCCCACAGTTGCCTCGTAGATGTCTCATGCAACACATGATACTTGATGTCTTGTGTCAGACAAGACCTAATCAAGCCACACGTCGTATGGTTCATCTTGTCCTAATCTTTTTCCGTTGTTGATGCGCGCTTCTTCTCCAATCGTAGAGTGTCTTCGAGATTTGATGCCGTCAGCGCATCCATCACCTAACACCTCCACATACCGAAGTTGTTCGTGTCGTTGAACTTTACCACATCAATCATCAGCGGATGTGGATTCATGGATATACCTTCTCCAGCCATCTTCTCAACTAATTCCTCAAAGCAATGCGAAAACAAATGGAGTTAGATAAATAAACTAGATAAAGATAGGATCTTTACCTCCACGCGAAACCCTCGAAGAGTTTTCGAAGCAATCTACTCCTCCAAAACTGATTCCTCGAGTAATCTACACGATGTTTTGAGACCGACACACGATCTAACAAACAGTCCCAACGCTGCTCCAAGATCGACACACGATCTCCGCCAAACAGCAACTGATGCCCTTGGAATCTGCATACGATCCCACGACTAATCTGGGATGCTCTGATACCAATTATTGCGCGCAGAACAACAACCTCTCTGAGGAATCCACCAACCAGGCGGAGACTGATGCAGCCGGAGACGTAACCAACTCGACAAGAATAGAGAACAATAGAGAAAAGCAATCAACACACTGTTTAACGAGGTTCGGCCACGTGCCTACGTCCTCGGGGCAAGGGAGAGAGAGATTTTATTGATTCAACAATCAATTACAACTTAATACAAGAGGGATACTTTAGGAAACTTTCAGGGATATAATACATGAGGGCTCTGGCCCTTATTTATAGCCACAGAGTCTCAGAGATTTAGGAAACCCTAATTGGATTTGACGCCAAACAGGAAATGAGTCCAAATCCTAAAAGGAATCCGAATCCTAAAAAAATCCAAATCCTAAAAGGAGAACAATTCACCTGTTAGGAAACTCCAGTTGTATCTGACTCCTTTTCAAAAATGAAATCCGAATCCAAGTTGGATTTCACAAGCTTTCATCTCCTCTCTCTCCCTACAGTTATAGTAATAATAATCTTGCATGTTTAAGTTTTAAATTTTAATCAAGATCATGAGTCATTGTTTAGCTTCAACAATGGACTCAAAGTTGAAAATTGAAGTTATCTACTACTGATTCAAGAGCCCAAACACAATGTACATATTAAGTACTCAAGAAGGAGTTAAGCTCAATATGAATCAAAACAAGAATAAAGAGAAAAAGAAAATCAAGTTTGTTGAAGTTAATTCAAGATGAAGAAGACTTCATTTAAATATGTTTGTAAGTGTTTGTAGGTACGTTAAGATTCTTGTAAAGAGTAGTGTAAATTTGATTGCTTAAGCTTACACATACAAAAGTTTTCTATATTGGTTTAATAAGTTTAATTGAAAATAAATTTATAGTTTAAGTTAGCTTTTATCAAAAGATTATTTTTATGAAAAGAAATTTCTCAAAAACAAGTTTTATTATTTTGCATGTGTATTGGTTTTGACCATACACATTAGAGCTAGATTGAAGTTTGAGAAACTTGTTTTTATATTTTATACAATTTTGGTTAAACTTGTTTTACTAAAGTTTTAGTTTTTATAAAAGCATTTTTAAAAAAGTTTATATTTTAAAATGAATTTAAACATCTCAAAAAGAAGTTCAATTGTTTGTAATATAGTTTGGATTTTAATCAAACATATTTGTACTCATATTTATATGAACTTATGTTTGTAGAATTTATAAAAAGTTATTTGGCTTTAAAAAGATTATTAAAATATCAAAATCAGTTTTTGGCCTTAGGTTGGTTGACTGGGCGGCCGACGGGTGATGTCACAAGCAGACCGCTTGTGCATGCGGTCAATCAATTTGTCGATCAGGAATGAGCACAAGCAATTTGCTTATGCACAGGGTCGACTGGGCGGTCGACCGAGTGCCAAAGAACAAATGAGCTCCCTCTGGACGGTCGACCGAACTGTCCATCAACGATGATTGAGATGAAACCAGTGCACAAAAATATAGTTTGTATATCAAAAGGTAAATATGGTGCCTTGCTTCCTCATTTCTATCACAATAGCAAAGTATCTAAGCAGGTCGTGATCCACAAGGAGAGATGAGATGAATGCTTTTCTATGTTGTTTTAAATAACTAAATCGGTTAAAATCTCTTCTTTGTTTTGAAAAAGAAAAGAAAGAAAAACTAAGTTAGAAGAGGAGTAGAAAGAGAAGAAGAAATAAAAGAGAAAAGTGTTTGTGTTTTTAAAGTTGATTTCAAAAGAAATTAAAAGTTAAGAAACATCATGGCTAACATCTACTAAGTATTCCCAGTGGTGTACTTACTTTTTGAATGATTGTTGTACCTTAGATCTTTAGCGACTATTTACCTTGACTTGAAATCGATCACCATATAGCCCATAAGAGGAGATTCGAATCTCGTCCATGTTACATCATCAAAACTAAAGTAGTAAGCATGAAATGATACAGACTTAGGAGTAACAATCCATCATCATAAGCTATCAGTGGCTCTTGTAAGAACAAGGTCTAATTGATGCTATTAGATTCATATGGATAGAAATCAAACATGAAAGAGAAAACTAGAAGGTTAATAGAATTTTGCTATGAAGAAAAAACAACATTAAAAGTGAAGTTGATTAAGTCGAGAAACAATGAAAGAAGAAGCAAGATTATATTGGTGTCACTATTAATACAATTATTTCTCTCTTGATCTCATGAGTCTCTCTCTAATATGGGCTATAACGTAAACAAAAAATTACATAAAAATAAAAAGAAAAAGAAACACCTAACTAAAAGTAAAACCTAGCCTGAGCTATCTGCCCTGCCTTCTGCCTTTGGTATGGTTTTTATGGAAGAAACCTCGTGTGCCAAGCGCGTTAAGGAGGAGACTGAAATCACTCAACCAACATACAGAAGATCGCCATGGATACGTGGCTTTTGCCGCGTATCCGCGATAACCTCTACTCTGTTGGAGTAGAGGTTTGTGCGCGATTCTCTCCTCTTTTTGTTATCCCATTATATATTGATATAATCCTCTCTGGATCTTTAGATTTGTAATTGTCTTCAATGATTTCTTGACCTAAGAAAATAAATCCACAAAAATTCAAATTAATTGAGATATTTTTTGGCTTTTCTTCTCCTTCTCCATTAATTACGAACTACACACTATTAGACAACAAATAGGTTAAAAAGCAGAGTTTTAGTATATTTAAAATATGAAAATGTGACAATAAATACGCAATATTAGTGAACAATTATACCCCAACACCTACCTTTTGCTCGTCCTCGAGCAAAAATCAAAAGACTAAGAGATTATTAAGCCACTTTCGCAAGTAGCACGACTGCACTGAGCTTGTTCAGTAAGCCTTTAAACCTTTAGGTTTCCCTTAGAAGAAGAGTTATAGTCTTCCAAGAGTTTTCAGTGGACAAAATTCAAAAATAGAAAAATGTTAGTTTTTATGAAAATTTCTTTTTAAAAGAGAGAAGAATACTTTGAAAAAAACTTTTGAAAACTTAAGTGAACTATAAGTCATAAATTCAACAAATTAGTCATTTCTAAGCTTAGTCTTGATGCAAAATCTTGTAATCATTGAAGGTAAGAATTCAAACTGTATTTCTCACTTAATCTATTATTTTACCCTAAATCAGTGCACCCTGTCATCATGAGATTTTGCTCGTAATTCTTTAATTCTAACTCTTATGTCTTATTATACTTATTATGGTGATATTTACCCCTTAGTTATATTAGGCTTTCTAATTCACTGATGTAATGAGCCTTAAGCCGGTGACTCCCAAACTGGACAGTCTTAGGGTACCAGGTGAGAAAATATTCCTTGGACTTAAGGACTGAAGAAAACAAGGCCACAAAACTAAGGATTTTGTTGGCGACATTAACCACTTTTAGACGTGAATACTTATGCTTTATGAGGCACAACTACCCAGCTTAATCAGAGGATTTTTTTGATATATATTTTTTGCTTTTTTTTATTTTTTATAAGGCACATGAGTCTTTTTTTTTTGAATCCTAAGTGAGTAATTGCATGTATAGAGTGCCTATTTCATCAAGGTAAAAATCAAGACCAAATTATTTTTCTGATTTTTCCCTCAACCTTGAAATCAAATAAATAATCGTATTTCAACTAAGTATTAAGAAATCCTAATTATGATTACCTAATTCTTAAGATTATCTTAATTATTATTGTTTCCCACTTTAAAAATTTTAAAAGGAAGGAAAAAGTTCTAATTTAATAGAAAATCTTAAAAGAAAAGGTTTTTTTTATATAAAAACAAAACAAAAAAAATCTATGATAGTAAAACATTCCCCCATACCTATCTCGTGCATTGTCCTCAATATATGAATGAAATGCATATATGAAAGGAAAACAGAGAGGGAAGGAAAAATGTCACCTGAAGGTGGTGGCTCCAATGGGAGTCTGATTGATGCAAGCGTTCCTACCCAATCCATTGAATGTGAAGCCTTTGACCTCTTCCTGTTAAAAATTCTATAACCCCAAAATTGAATAGGATCATGCAAGATCCTATTGTGAAAATTATCCCGGTCAAATGCCCATCTTGGTAAATTATCTCGGAGTTATATTATCTTACACCATGGTCCAACAATGGAATGCATTTGGTGAAATGGTTGATTTAGGCTCAAGAATGAAAGGTACAGGTACCAATATGGATTCAAGGAGTTGATTTAAATCAAGTCGAGGTTCAAGAGTCGAATTTAGTTTAAGAGTTGGGTCCAAATCATAGGTTGAATTTCACATTCATTTCCCATCAAATGAATGTGACTTGGCAAGATCGGTGGTTCATGTTCAAGATTTATAGGTATAGGAATGTTGACACGGGAATGTGGTCCAAATCGGGTAAGGATACAAGAGTTAACATTGAGTCATAAAGTGGAAGCGAATCACAAAAATGGGGATCAAGGTCACATTCTTGTTCAAGTTCAATCTCATTGAAGTGATAACTTGCCAATTTGTTAAAGGTTTGGTATTGATCAAGTTCAAGATGGCATAATAAAACTAAATCATGGTTAAAGCTTCCAAGACACCATGATTCTTGGGTCTTATCAATATGGCTGGAGAAATCAAGAATGATCAAAAATTTCTTAGGTAGATTTTCCTCATTTCTATCAATCATTGGGTTTAGACTGACTCTTTTCTAATTCTGCCCTATTAATCCACTAGTTAAAATTATTTTGAGACTGAATTATAACTTCTATACTATTTTCTAAGTCAATCGGTTCTTCTTCTTGTTGGTGATGGGACTTGAAAAAGGTTGTATGGATCTTGATTTTGGAAGTGTTGAAGGAATTATGAATCCATTATGTTTTGGAATTGGTTTTGAGACTCAAGTATGGATTCTATACTCTTAGTCGATTTAGATTTTTCTTTTATGGGTTGATCTTGATGAAGAGTATGTGAAGCTAAATATTGGAAAGGTGGTTGACTATATGACTCGAGGAAGGTGTATTCCCACTGACTTGATGAAATATGGAGATAATTATTTTAATCTTGGTCATAATTCTGATATGGGGATTATGTTGAGTAGGATAAAATTAATCTGGCATGTTTTGCTAGTTCAAGTTATGCAATGTCGGGTCAGCCATATCTGAGTCAAAAGAGGTCGAGGTGAAATATGGATTCATATTAGCATGAAAAAATTTTGGGTTATGATCCATTTCACATAAAATGACAAAAAACAAAAAACAAACAAACATACATACAAAAAGAAAGAAAAATCAAGCCTATATTAGGGTATACCTTAGACCTAGACGACTCTTAATTGGTTGACTGTTCAGAAGAGATATATTGCAGCAATCTGACCACAGAGTTATCGGGTAGGTAGGGGCAAAACTCAGTAGGAGTTATCGTGTAGGGCAATGGCCTTAATTATGCCAAAGCACCGGTTTTGAGGATCTTGCCTCTTAATCTTCAACCTTAGACATCGATTTGATTAGAGTCACTCTAACAACTTTCTCCCAAGGTCAATCTCCTATTGGGTCCGAGATGTCCCTAGGGCCAACATCTAGTCAATTTTTAGTTAGGTTGGTTAGTAAGTGAGGAGATATTCTTTGGGCTAAGTAATTTATCAGATTTTTCCTTATTCATTTTCATACGACATGCACATGTATATAGACAAAAGTAACACTCAAGCAATATATCATTCAAAATTGTTGCATATGCTAAATGCAATGCAAAAGCACCTTGGCTCTAGCACTCTTCAATAGTAATCAAATGTAAATGATTTAAACAAATGCCCTAGAATGTAAAGTTTAACTGTTTTTTAACATTTACAAGCAATAAGTTATTGTTGAGTTAAAAACAGTGTGCATATTAAGTTAACAAGTAAAACTAATGGCTGCAGAAACTTAATCTTTGCAATTCAAGCATCTTGAAAAAAACTAGGTTTAGTAGTTCTCCTCTTTTCCCTACAAACGGGGCTAGACCGCCTTTTCGCGGGAAGACAAAGGCTTCTTGAGCTATGCTTTCTAGAGCAGAGGCACAAGCAAACTGTGTATCTTCTGCAGTGCTAAGTTCCTTGTTACCTATTCCTACACACAAAAACAGAGAAGGAAAAGTCAATCATTTAGTAAAAAAAATACCGTTCCATCTACGCAAAGGCACCAAAATTTGATTGAGAACCAGTGCACAAAAAATAGAGTTTGTAAATCAGAAGGTAAATATGGTGCTCTATCTTCCTCAGTTCTACCGTAATTGCAAAGTGTCTAAGCAGATCGTGATAAACGAGGAGGGATGCGAAGAAAACTTTTCGATATTGTTTTAAATCACTAAAACAGTTAAAATCACTTCTTTGTTTTGAAAAAGAAAAGAAAGAAAAACTAAGTTAGAATAGGAGTAGAAAGAGAAGAAGAAATAAAAGATGAAAGTGTTTGTGTTTTTAAAGTTGATTTCAAAAAAAAATTAAAAGTTAAGAAACATCATGGCTAACATCTACTAAGTATTCCCATTGTCGTACCTGGGATTTTTGGCGATGATTTACCTTTACTTGAAGGCGATCATCACATAGCTCATAAGAAGATATTCGAATCTCGTCCACATTACATTCAAAACTAAAGTAGTAAGCATGAAATGATACAAATTTAGGAGTAAGAATCTATCATCAAGAGCTATCAATGGCGATTTCAAGAATAAGGCCTAATCGATGCTATTAGATTCATATGGATATAAATCAAACAAGAAGAAGAAAACTAGAAGGTTAATAGAATTTAGCCATGAAGAAAAACAGCATTAAAAGTGAAGTTGATTAAATCGCGAGACGATGAAAGAAAGGAGGAAGATTACATCGGTGTCACTCTCAATACAATTCTCTCTCTCTTCTTCTCATGAATCTCTCTCTAATCTGAGCCATAAAGAAAATAAAAAGTTACATAAAAAGAAAAAGAAAAAGAAAGAAAAATCTACACTAAACTGAAAGTAAAACCCTAGCCTAAGCTCTCTGCTCTGCTTTCTGCCTTTGGTGTGGTATTTATAAGAGAAAACCCGTGTGCCAAGTGCTTTGAGGATAAGATTGAAATTGTTTAAGCAACAGACAGAAGATTGTCACGGATGCACAGCAAAACCTCGCATCCGCGGCAATCTCTGCTCCGTTGGAGCAGAGGTTTGTGCGTGATTCTCTTCTTTTTCTGTTATCTCATTATATATTGATATAATCATCTCTGAATTTTTGGATTTGGGATTATCTTCATTGATTTTTGAGCTAAGGAAATAAATTCACAAAAATTCAAATTAATTAGGATACTTTTGGGATTTTCTTTTCCTTCTCTATTAATTACGACCTACACACCATTAGACAACAATGGTTAAATAGCAGAGTTTTATTACAATTAAAATTTGATAATGTGACAATTAATATGCAATATTAGTGAACAATTAGACATCCATGATAAATGCCATATTGCATGTATATTTTATCTTTTTATGCCCATTTTTACCACTTTAATGCTACATTGGTAGTTTTGTTTGTAAGTTTTGCAGATTTAAAGTCAAAGAGTAATTTTGAATAAATTACCAAAAAATAGTTAAAACCAAGAGTTTTAGAGAATGTGCGCTTAATTGCAGAAGACCAACAAAAACCCAGAGATTACAGAAGAGTTAGCATAAGAGGAGAAATAGCCAGAGAAAGTTGGGAGAGTGATTGTAACATTTTATGATGATCCACCATAAACTCAATGATTCTGTCGTTGACCAGTCAAAAAATGTGACACGTTTAAGCCAGCTGTTCTCTGATTCATATTTGGTTTTTTATTGTATTGAATGAAGAAAGCGTCGTACTCGATAGTGAATCCACTTTCTTACTAAGGCGGTTGTTGAAGTAATTTTTCTGAATACGTTTAGAATTTTGTGCTTATTTTAGGAGTCCTTATTCGGTCGCCTAGGGTTTCTGAGGTTTATAAAAGGACTTGCATACTCTTGTATTTGACTAATATTATTTGGAGATCCAATTTTGAAGACTACTTCTTTAATAAAGCTCTAATTTTCTGCATCATTGCTGAATCTTGAAAGAGGCCAGAGGAAGAAGAAGCTAGCTTCAATTGATTTTTTTCTTTCTTTTTTAGTTTAATGCCTTTTAATTGCAAAATCATGATTTCTTACTTTTATTATGAGCAAAATTTACTTTGCTAGGCTTAGATGTAAGGTATCTATTGAAGATTATTCACACATTGCTTCTACTTGTTCTTATTTAAAGTTTACTAAATTTCTATTCTTATTTTAAAGTTTAATAATTGATGGCTACATTTATATAGATAATTAAGTTGGAGACAGACAAGAGATAACCTAGCAACGCATTTAAGGATAAAATCTCTTCTTACAGGTTAAGACGAACATAAGAGGTATAGGTTATGCAACCTTTAGAGAAGAATCATAAATCTTAATGCTGCTTTAGGCTAGTTAATTCACTAGATCGATAGTTATGTGTTATACATTAGGATTAGATTTAATAATACTCAACAGAGATTATTAAATGCCAAAGGATCCTTAGATTATTAGCAATACTTAAAATAAAGTTTCCAGTGCAATTAATTAGAATAATCTGAAATAGATGCGCCAAAGTCACCAAGCCCTAGTACTTATCTCATATTAAAAATATTTTTTTTAGTTTAGTGTAACTCACTTTTTTTGATATTCATAGCTTTCAAATAAGATTTAGTGATAATTACTTGTGTTATTTAAACATAATCTCTGTAGGTTCGGCACTCTTCATCATCACTTTATTACTTGTAACGATAGGTGTACTTGTCAGTTTGCACACCAAGTTTTTGGGCTTTTGCCGGGTATTGTTAATTTAATATTACTAACAATTAAATCTGATTTTTATTTGAATTTTTAATTTTTTGCATAAATTTTCACTACAAATTTTCTGTTTCAGGCTGCAGGAAATAGAATTCAGGACACTAACAAACATCGAATTCACCATCTCAACAGCAGATTTGAGGTTGAATGTGAAGTCCAAATTTCAGGAATTGATTCCTGTATCTGTATGTGAAGTTCTAGGAGCTCTGATCTGACAGAACCTGATCCTGAGATCGAGAGAACCATCAGACGCTTATTAAAAGAAAAGAGAGATCGAGAAGTGAAGATGGCAAACACTGAAGAACGCAAAGCACTATGAGACTACATTATGCAATCCACCTCAGCTACTACAGACTGCATCATCAAGTCTATTATTACTGCAAATAAATTTTAATTAAGGACATGAGTGATCCAATTATTACAAAAATCTTCCCAATTTGGAGGAGGACCCAATGAAGATTCGAACGAGTATATCAAAAGCTTCTTGGAGATATGCAAAAATTAGAAGTACAATGGATTTTCTTCTAATGCAATAAGATTGATGCTTTTCCTTTTCTGTAAAGGATAAAGTGAAGATATGGTTCTATTATTTACCTGAGGAGACAATTGTAATATGGGATGAGATACTTGCAGCACTCTTGGCCAAATACACCAGCCAAAGTATCTAAATTGCAGAGCAACATTATGACTTTCACCCAACTAGATGTGAATCCATACATGACGCATGGGAAAGGTACAAAGTGCTCTTAAACAAGGCATTAAATCATAGGCTACCTCATGGTTGGAAATCCAATTCTTCTACAGTGGACTCCAACCCAATACAAAGATGATCATAGATGTTGCAGTAGGCGGAGAATTGATGAGCAAAAATTTGGCCCGAGAGCTACTTGATGAGATGTTATCCAATCATTATCAATGGTAATCAACAAGGGGCCATCAAAGAAGACCGCAGGAGTACTGAAATTGATAGCCATCAGCAATCTAGCACACTTGGTGGTAACAACAAATTGTCACTGTAAGATCTATCCAAACAAACTCATCTTGTAATTTTTGAGGAGAGGATCATGACAAGAATAATTGCCAAGATGGTAACAATTTTATCTTCGAGCAAAATGAGTAAGCCAACTATATCAATAACTATCAAAGGCCAAACAACCCCTACTCCAACACAAAAAATTCAGGATGGAGGAACCACTCAAATCTGTAATAAGGGAACAACAATATGAAGAATAACTTTTAGCCAAAGTAGCCGCAACAACAACAATGCCAACAACAAGGAGATAAGAAACCAGACTTGGAAGAAGCAAAAGTGCAATTTCCAAACAACACAGCACAATTTCAAAAGAGCACAACAACATTCATACATGCTCTGGAAGTACAGATGGGCCAGATGGCTGCTGCACTAGCCAACAGACCACAAAGATCATTATCTAACAACACAGAAGAATATAAAAGAGCAAGCAAACACACTAACCTTATGGAGTAGCAGGAAATTGAAGCAAGAATAGCCAAAGAACACTGATGCAGAAAGCTCAGAAGATGCTGAAGAGAGAGAGAAAGATGAACAGAGAGAGCCAGAGGATAGCAGATGCCTTCAGACGGCGGATCCACCGTCTGAACAGCTAATCTGCCGTCCAAAGTTGAGCTTGTCACACGGTTTCCAGAATATGTACTCAGATATGTATTCTGATTTTTTTTATTGTATTCATTTAATTTTTTTCATATTTATTTTTTTTATGATTATTTTATCATTACTTAGTATCGAATTTGAATTCTTAGACACAAAGTTAGCCCTAGTCTGAACTGGGACCCGATCCTAGTATATTTCTCAATTTCGTCTTTCTGGCAGTCAGATTTGTCTGGTTTCAGTTTCAAATATTATTTTCTAATATTTTAGATTTTTAATGATTTTCTTAAATTTTTTCGAATTATTTTATAAGATCTTCAAAATTAGTACGACTACTGCTGCTGATCAATTCTCAAATTTTTTGATTTACAAATAGAGTTGAATTTCTAGAAATTACGTTCACATTATTTTTCAAGATCATATTTTCTATCTTAACGCATTTTTCAGGATTTTTCTGAAATTATCAAAACTTGACCGGATTTGGTGTCGACCGGTATCGCTGGTTAATCCCAGGATTTTAAATTTTAAATGAAATTGAATTTATTGCATCTGATTTCACTATGTACCTTATTATGCTATTTTTGAAAATTTTTGGAGACCTTTCTGAGTTACTCCATGTTTTCAGCATTTTCGATATTTTTGGTATTTTCCCGGATCCAGAGTTTTATCTAAATTATTTCTTTTTTTCTTCCTTTCCTCTTTTTTCTCATCCACTCGTTTCTTTCTTCTTTTTCTTTTCCCTTTTTTTCTCCACCACGAAAAACCCACCCCCCAAAATAGCTCATCCTCTGTTTTTTCCTTTTTCTTTTTTCTTCTTCTTCTTTTGATTCTTTTCCTTTCTTCTTTCCCTTCTGGCTGACATAGCTCCCCCATATCCTTCTCAAATTCTCTCTCCCCCTCAAATCTCTCTCTCTCCCTCTCTCTAATCTCTCTTATTTCTTCTTCCTACTCTCTAATTCTCTTTCTTTCATCTTCTAACCCAACCACAATCGGTACCACTATGGACACCTGGTGGCCACCACTTCTATCTACGGTGAGCCATGGCCGGCGATAACTTCTGGTGCCTTATCCTTCTCCTCTCCATCTTCATCCCCAAGAACAACAACAAGTACAACTACCCCAACATTACCACCATCATCTTTAATCCCCACCATCTCCACCTTCGGTGGCTGACCCCCTCTCCGACAAGCCTCCTCTCCGGTCATGACACATCACCATAAATCCATACCATCTCCACTTCCTTCTTCCCCCTCCATCTAGATCCACCACAACCACCACTATTTTCACCTGCAATACAACCAAATCTCCAGCATCCTCCATCACCCACCACTTCCAACACCATGTCCACCCTCACCCCTCATCCCCGAGTAGCCAACGCTGGCTAGAGGCCGGCAGAGGGCCGCGCGACCGAGGTGCGACCAGTGAGCCCTGGCCGTGAGGGCCGTGAGCTAAAGGGGGCAACAGCCCCCTCTTTCCACTCTCTTTCTCCTCTCTCTTATTTTCTTTCTCCCCCAAATTATATATATATATTTTAATGTGACATGTGCCTGTGTTCATCGGATTCCATATTTATGGCGTTTTATGAAGATTTTAGGCGAGTGTTCTCACATCATTATTGGGTTATCCCGCTTTGACGGGTTGAGTTTGTATTTTTGGGGAATTATGTATTTTTATTTCTTCGTGTTATAAATTGTATTTCTATGCACTGTGTTACTGTATTGTATGTGGTCGAGTGCCTAGGATTGTATATATAGTATACCTATAAGGAATGCTTATACTAATGTAGTTTACTTCTTGCACTTATACTGTCTGTGATGTGATATCTGCTCTATAACCATGTGTGCTGACCCTTCGTGGTCTTTTTTCCTCCGGGCTCTGCACTCAGCCTCCAGGTTTCACCACTCCACGAATAGTCTAGTTATAATCATGGTTATGTGTGTGCTCATGTGGTACTAACACTTCTGCAGGTACTTACTCAGCCTTTCAGCCCTTCAGCCCTTTGGGCTCTAACCCACTTTCTTGAAAGAGGGAATAGTTCAAACCATCAGGTTTTTCAGCCCCGCCTAGTAGGCGGACCTAGCGCTTTGCCGCTAACTCTGTTAGAACATAGTTAAACTGTGAGCACGGCTTCACCACGTGCGGTAGTATAGCGTTCATACGCTCCCTCCGTTGTGTGCATTTATCCGTGCCGCGAGCGGTAACCACACCGAACATGATGGCGACTAGTATTATACATTAGCTCCGCTCCAGCTTGCTTAGCTCCACTTGAATGTTCGCTTGCTTACTTGCCCGCTCACCTGTTTAATAATATGACTATTTTTATTTTCTTGACGGTTGTGATTAGTTTGAAACTTATACTATTTTTCAAAACTGTAGTATTTTTCATGTATTTGTACTGATCCTCTGTATCGGTACTGTTTTCTTGTATTCGTACCAATCCCCTTTATCGGTCCCATTTTCTTGTATTCATACTGATCCCTTGTATTGATGTCGTTTTCTTGTATGGTGATATACGATAGGGATACTACCATGCTATTACTTGACACCTGACTCTAGCATGCTATCACCTGACATCTGTTCGATATCACTTATCACCTGCTAGCTGATATATTACCACTTGACTTATGATTATCATATTTTGAGAATCCTGTTTTGCTATCCTGTATTATATACAGTGAACTGTATCTTTAGTACTTATGTACTCTTGTACTCCTGAATTCTAGAACCTGACCTGCTCGTACTATTCTCATGAATTGATAATTCTATAATAAACTATAAAAAGGACAACTTACATCGGATAAGGAAAAACTGATGGACTTCAAATGGTAAATATGTTTACCGTGGTGTTAGTTATATTGTGCAGCTAAAACTTTCGGTTCTACCTGAGGGCCTCCAGGTGTTCCGAGGGGATTTCTAGCTCCCTACCTCCTGTTATATTCCTAAATGGGCATAATATAAGGCCCACCTCATGTACATCTTGTGATTAGTCTACAAATCTGCATTTTTATATCGTATTTTCCTACCAATTTATGAAGAAAATAACGCTTCTCACCCGTGTTTTGGTCTCTTTTGCAGATAATCAAGATTAGAAGGGCCAAAGGGTAATAAGAGCTTAATTAATCTCATTTTTGGGTAATAAAATCCAGATTTCTTAGAGGCCAAGTTAGAGAATTTCTAGAAGATACATCAAATCTAGATATTGGCGTGAATTTGACGAGAACTCAGATCCAAGCAACTGAATCTAAGGATACCTAGAAGGTCCTAGAAGCGAGACGTGATCCTTTGCCAAAACCAGGGACCTATATGGCTATGGAAATGCGACTTTTGCCGCATTTTCATGGCCATCCTGGCGAGCCACGCAACAAGTTTTGATGAGTGGCCTCGTCTCATCTTCTAGAAGCTTTCTTTGCCTATAAAAAGCCTTGCAAAGGACCTAAGACGGGATTCTGAGAGCAATAGCTCGATTTTCTCCTCCATTAGTGTAGTGTAGTGTAGGTGATCTTCTTCTTTCTATTATATTTAGTTTTCTCTTTTAGATTCATGTATTAAGACAGAGAGATTCAGAGAGAGAAAGAGAGATATTGATGTAATAGATGGTGACAATCTATGTAATCTTTCTCCTTTTTTCAATAATTTCTTCTCTAACCTTTAACATGACTAGCTAACTTTCATTTCACGGCAATCTAACTACTAACCACTAATCATCTAATCTCTTCTTGATAATCCACATGAATCTAATATATCTACAAGGCCTTGCTCTTGCAAGAGCCATTGGTGGCTCATGATGATAGAATCTAACATCTAACTTGCTAACTTGCTAACCAAGCTAATTCTCTCTTATTTTATGCTTGCTTCTAATAGTTTTGATGATCTAAGATTTGTATTAGCTTGCTCTTGATGCAAGTTTTGAATGTGAGGAACCATCTTATGTGCCATACTTTATAATGCTACTTGAAGCCAAGGATTAGTAATGGCCAAGGATCTATATGAGGCAACTATCATTAAGAGGTTAGCATGATAATGAAGCAATTAGTAGTTAGAAACCATGAGCTTTCTTTCATAACTTTTCTTCTCATTTTCACTTTGTTTTAAAAACCATTCATCAACATAAAAATACCATTTCTATTTCATGTTGCTTTCATTTCCTAACTCTTCTATTTCTTCTTTTCTTTTATTTTGTTTCCAAAACCATTTTTCAAAATTTCTTCTTATTTTATTTTTCTTTTATCTCATTTCTATTTTCTTATTTTGTTTCCACTGATTCACAACCACTTCTTATTTGTTTTTCACATCACCATTTTCATTGCCTTCTCACCTATCACTTCTTGATTTCTTTTTTCTTTTTCTCATTGTTTAAACTGTTGGCCCAAAGACCCATCGCTTTAGTTTTGATGATGATTAACTCATGTAGTTATAGTACTAATGATCTTGTGTTTATTTAGTCTCAGATATTTGATCAAGATCTTAGTAGGTGTTTAGCCTCAACAAAGGATTCGAAGTCGAGTTTTGGAGCTAGCACGTGTTGATTCAAGAGCTCGCGCATCAACATTGCATCAAGTACTCAAGTGGAGTCTACCTCATTGGATCAAGGTTTGGACTAAGTCAAGAAGGAGAAGAAGATTTTCCTGAGAAGATTTTCGTGAAGACTTGTGTCATGTTTGTAGGTGTTAATATTTTATTTTCAGATAAAATGTAAATGGTAGATTAGTTGTGGAATGCTCAAGCTCACACACACACACAAAAGTATGGCTTTCAAAAATTACGGTTTTTGTTTTAAGCTTTAAATTTTATGCCTCAAAATAGTTCACATGTTTGTAATATGTGTTAATTTTTGATCACACATATTTGTATTTCAAAGTATTTTAATGAACTTATTTTTGCGAAATTTATAGAGATTTTATGAAATTTAAGATGCATTTTAAAAGTTGTTAAAAATATTTTTGGGCAGCTTGCGGTCGACCGACCGGTCGACTGAAGGCTGAACCGGTTAACCGAGCGGTCGATCGACCTGCACAAGACATGTACAAGCCCATGTGATTTGAGCTCGATCGATCGATCGGTCGACTGCAGTGGAGATCGGTCGACCGACCGGTCGACCGACTGAGTTTACAGAGCTCTCGGGTTTTTCTCGGTCGACCGGGCGGCCGACCGTTCTGTTGATCTGCTCGACACCTTTATAGTTTTCTAGCCATATCTTTTGATTCTTAAATTCAATAAATATGATTTAAATTGCATGTTAAAGATAACTTTTAGGGATACATTTCATATTCAATAATCATTTTCTGATTTAAATGTTAAGAATGTCAAATATTGGATTTAAGTCTATTCTTGCTCTAAAAATAGTTTACAGTTTCTGATTTCACATCTTTCATAATTTTATTGATAATTTTCATTTACAAAACGATATTGATTTGATGCATTATCAAGAATACTTCAAGATCTATAACTTTATCCTATATACATATTTCCAAATTCGGACGTTTTAGACCTCAAAACGGTGCTCCAAGTTGACCTATTGCACAGAGGTCGACCGACCGCCCGATCGACCGCCAGTGTCGAACGGTCAAAAATTTGACCGTTGGTCGGTCGACCGCCCAGTCAACTGACAAGCCATTCTGGCTAGTTTTTGAACCATAACGGTTAGTTTTTCTTAACCTATAAATATGGGGTCTTTGGGTGAGTTTTTTTACAAGATTTTGAGAAGTGTTTAGGAGCTAGTTTTTTCCATCTTTCACAGAAGTTTTTCAACAAGTTTTTGGGCTAAACTTCCAAATCTAAAGAGTGTTTATCAAGGATAATTCTCTTGAGTTTTTCAAAACTAATTTCTTGAGTTTTTCACCACCAAATCAATCCTAGTTTTCTCACACATATTTGAGCTTTCCATTACTATATCGATCTTATAAGAGAGTTATTGTGAGAATGTTTTTAGGTGATCAAAGTGTTGAGATCACCAAAGTGTTTCATCTTGTATTTGAGGAGGCGAACTTGCGGGTTCGCGTTGTTTCAAGTTCTTGTGAGAGCTCGGTGTAGAGGTGTGGCCTCGGCAAGCTAGTGTGCTTGTGTGTATTGTTCTTGCAAGAAAAAGAGAGAGACTAGTGAGTCCAAGGAGTTCTAGTGTGAACTTGTTGTAGGTGTTATGGTACCAAGTGATCCGGTGGGATCGGTTTTTAGTGAAAATCCTTCATAGTGTTAAAGGCGGGGACATAGAGCAAGGGTGCTCGGACCTCGAAACAAATCTTCCGTGTTTGCGATTGCTCTCTCTATCTCTCAATTGTGCTTCTATCTTGCATGCTCATATTGTTTATCTCTTTTTATATGCTTAATGTATTTGTGCTCTATTGATACATGCTTGGGATTGTTTACTCACACTTGTATTCAATCAAGAGAGCCATAGCGGCACCTCAACTCTTATCTAGAGGAATCTTGAGGAGATAGTCCAGAGCTCTTCACCGGGAATTCAGCTACACTCTTGTTTATACTTGGCGTGTTTAGCTTAATAGTTTTTAGTTTGCTTAAATAGTTTTTAATTCCGCATTATTCATCATTTAAAATCTTGTGTAAAACAGTCCAAGGGAGCCCCAATTTATAGGCTCCAAAAATCTGCCGTTGAAGCCAACTCAGCAATTCTGACTGCTGACGGTCGACCGCCCGGTCGACCGCCAACGGTCGAATTTTCGACCGTTGGGCAAATCGGTCGACCGCCGGTCGACCGGAAACTGGGCAAGCCCCCAGCGGTCGACCGCCCGGTCGACTGGGCCATTTTCAGAGAGTAGACACTCTCTGGCGGTCGACCGTGCAGTCGACCGGCCCAACCTATGCACGTTTTGTGCACGTCGATCGACCGCCCGGTCGACCAACCTCAGTCACGGTCGACCGGCTGAAAGCCAGAAAAACAGTTTTGGGGATTTAAAAACTTGGCTTTTTACCTTTAATAAAATCCCATAAATTCTCTAAAAATCTACAAAAATAAGTTCAGTATTATACTTTGATATACAAACATGTTTGAGTAAAATCAAAACATGTTACAAACATTTTGAACTATTTTTGTGACTTAGAAATTTTGGCTTAAAACAAAATCTGTATTTTCCAAATTGATTTTTCCAAAACTTCTCCAAATACAAAAAATAAGATATTTAAAAACTTTTAAAGCTTAGTGTGTATGGATATGATCCACTACACATATATGATGAAATATCTATGTTTTTGACATTAAGCTCTAAAATAGTTTTGATTAAAACACATGTATATATGAAACTCCAAAAATCAAAACGGTATTTTTCTAAAATGAAAACTCTTTTATAAAAATTCAACTAAATCTTGTGTGTGAGTGTATATGATACTTGAGCAATCCACCAACTAATCTATCATTTACATTTTATCTAAAAATAAAATCTTAACAAAACAAACCTAGACACAAGTCTTCTCTTGAAGGTCTTCACTTGAAAATCTTCTTCTCCTTCATGACTTGGTCAAAAACATGATCCAATGAGTTAGACTCCTCTTGAGTATTTGATGTGGTCTTGATGCACAAGCTCTTGAATCAACACGTGCTACCTCAAAACTTTGACTTTAAACCCTTTGTTGAAGCTAAAACCTACTAAGATCTTGATCATATATCTGAGACTAATTAAACACAAGATCATTAGTACTATAACTACAAGAGTTAATCCTCATCAAAACTAGAGTGATGGGCCTTTCGGCCAACAATCTCCCCCTTTTTGATGATGACAAAACTCATGGAGTTATATATGCATGGATTAAAGTTAAGCTTCATAGAAGCTCCCCCTTGACTCATGCATAACAATAAATAAATAAATATTGCAATGAAGAGTATAAAACTAAACAAATTTATATGCATCAACAAGGTGAGAGAAACATGCATAAATCCAAAATCCTTTTCCCAAAAACCTTCTCCCCCTTTTGTTTAAACTTTCAAAAACATTCTTCCCATTTTGTAAAATATAAACATAAGATGCATAAACTCAATATATGCAAACACTCAAATATGCATATATAAACTCAAAATCTTTCTCCCTCTTTTGTCAATCATCAACAATGGGGTAAAATAAAACAAATCAAGAATAAGGATATATATGTGATATACATTCATGAAGAGGAAGACGCTAAGTTAGCTTCCCTGCATACATGCATTACATGAAGGGATGACAAGCCCTAACTCACATAATGCATAATATACAATGCATAAGTGGAGATGTTAAGCTCCCCCTACACACGTGTATCACATAAAGAAGAGATGTCAACCTCCTCAATATGAGATACACTCAACATGAATTTATATATAGAAGAGATGTTAAGTTCCTCTTGCATATAAACAATACATATCAAAACATTCTTAACACAAATTGTTATAATACTTAAACAAATTTTAAGATACCATTCGTACATAAACAAAATTTTAAGATACCAATTGTAAATAAACAATACAAATTTTGAATTTTTCTTAAATCAACAAATCAATTAAAGATATCACAAGATTTTTATTATCATTTGAAATAGAAAATTTGTGATACCAATTGAAATTGAAACATTTGTACATTTTGCTATTAATGAAAAAAATATTTTATATTTTGATATCAATTGAAATATATGATAAATTTTGATACCAAATAGGTAAAACACATTGATACCAATTGAAATTTAAACCCAATTGAAAATTGAAACATATTGATACCAATTGAAGTATATTGTAAATTTTGATATCAATAAAAATATCAATTGAAAATAATGCGTAAGCTTATTAAAATACCAATTGAGATACCAATTGAAAATCAAGATTTAAATCAAGCTTAGCATAATCAATCTTTGTGCTTTAAATATGTAAATATATCATAAATCAAGCACAAACACATCATATATATGTATGAAACGCATCTACCATCAAGGCACCATATCTCTCATGTCATATGAGAGCCCATACCTACATCAAACATAAGAGGTGAAAATTTTGGTACCCATTTTCTTTTGGATCCACGGGGGTTAGCATCATAAGGAACCCAAACATTATTATTTGCAAAATTTGTAGAATTTAATCTATCAAAATAAAATCTTACAAGATGGCTTTTGCGGCCACAATGCGTACATTTGTACACTCTAGTATGCATATGAGAATGAGTGTGATCATGATGTACAGAGTATACATATGTATGCCGCGAGTTATGTGCATGAACATGTGGAGCTTGTTTCTTTTGAAATAAGGTTTCCACTTTAAAATGATTGAATGCACAATTGCTCAAAGTTGAGTTTAAACAATTTATTCTATTTTTCAAGACTTGAATCTCATTTTTATTAATAGTAGCATGAAGAGCATCGCAAGAATGAGAATCAACAATCTTTTTCTTTTTAGAAATATTTTTCTTTTCTTTTGAAATAATTTTTCTTTTCAAAGAGTTATTTTCATCTAAAGCAATCTCTTTTTCTTTTTCCACCAAATAAATTTATTTTCCTAAGAATTATTTCCTTCACAAATATCATTTAATTTAGAAGACAAGGAAATATTCTCCTTTTTCAAAAATTTATTTTCTTTTGAAGTAGAATCATATTTATTCTTCAATCTTTTATGATCCTTTTTAAGCAAATCATATTTTTCAAGAAGTTGTTGACAAAATATAGCAAGCTCATCATATGACATGTCAACATCCTCATCAAGCTCGGATTCGAAATTTACCTCAAAGGGGTTATCCCCTTAGACCATGTAGCATATGTTGGAAGCATCACTTCCATCATCCGAGTCGCTCCCTGCATAGTATTGCTTTTGTTCGTCAAGGGAGACTATAGTGTTCCATACTACAAAAGCCGAATCAAATTAGCAACCTAGACAAATATTTATCATTTAGGATACTCTTTAAAGCATGAAGGGCTTTTGCATTAACCTCAAGATTTTTATCATTTAGAAAATAAGAATCTTTAACAGTAGCAAGATAAACATGAATTCCTAAGGCTTTGAGGTACATTGACATCTTAACTTTCCAAGTTTGGATGTTAAGAATATCAAACATGGGAGGTGTCATGAAATCCATGTGTGTATAAACAAATATTGTGATTAGCTAAAAATAGGATCTTTAGCTCAAGGTTGTTAGACCTAAATCTAGAGCACCAAGCTCTGATACCACTTGTAGGTCACCTAGAGAGGGGTGAATAGATGACTAACTAATTTAATGATGAATAATGCAGAATTAAAAATTATTTAAGTAAACTAAATACTATTAAGCTAAACACACCAAGTATAACACAAGAGTGTAGCCGAATTCCCGGTGAAGAGCTCTGGACTATCTCCTCAAGATTCCTATAGATAAGAGTTGAGGTGCCGCTATGACTCTCTTGGTTGAATACAAGTGTGAGCAAACAATCCCAAGCATGTATCAATAGAGCACAAATATATCAAGCATATAAAAAGAGATAAACAATATAAGCATGCAAGATAGAAACACAAGTGAGAGATAGAGAGAGCAATCGCAAACACGGGAGATTTGTTTCGAGGTTCGAGCACCCTTGCTCTACGTCCCTGCCTTCAACACTATGAAGAATTTTCACTAAAAGTCAATCCCACCGTATCACTTGGTACCGCAACACCTACAACGAGTTCACGCTAGAACTCCTTGGATTCACTAGTCCCTCTCTCGTTCCTGCAAGAACAACACACGCAAGCACACAAGCCTGCCGAGGCTGCACCTCTACACCGAGCTCCCACAAGAACTCAAAACAACATGAACCCGCAAGTTCGCCTCCTCAAATACAAGTTGAAACACTTGGTGATCTCAACACTTTGATCACCTAAAAAACACTCTCACAACAACTCTCCTATAGGATTGATATAGCAATGGAAAGCTCAAGTATGTGTGAGAAAACTAGGATTGATTTGGTGGTGAAAAACTCAAGAAATTACTTTTGAAAAACTCAGAGAATCACTCTTGATAAACACTCTTTTGATATGGAGGTTTAGCCCAAAAAGTTGTTGAAAAATTTCTGTGAAAGATGAAAAAAACTAGCTCCAAATCTTGGCCAAAAACTAGGTCAATGTATTTTTGAAGATATAGAAAATTTTCAAATATTTTTTGTTTGAATTTTGAAAGAGAAAAGGGATGCATAACCATGAGATACAAGTTCTAAACAGAGATAGAAATTTTTAGAAAAATATGGAACAAGTATCAAAACCGAACATGTCAAAAACTATATGATTGCTAAAATAAAGAAATAACCAATGAGTTTAAGAATGTACCGTGTAGCTTGTGGCTAACGGGTCGTGTCCATAAGGAGGGATGCGATAGAAGCTTTTCGATGAGTTGCTTAAAAACAAGGAATTTGTGTTCGTTTTTTAGGAAAAAGAGAATGGAAGGAAAAGAGATGAAAAAGAGAAATTTCAACTTTCAGAAAAGGATTTGGAGAAGGTGATTTGTAAAAAGCTTTAAGAGTTGTGATGTTGTTTTATAATATGAAATCAGATCTGGGCTTGCTATCTTCCTACTCAATTGTTCATTCTTCTCTTAACGTATTAAGTCCCTCAAGTTATCATTTGCAAAACTTAAAGTTGCTTTTTTTTAGAAAGCTTTAAGTAAAGCACATAAGATGCAGAAGGGTTGAGTCCTTTTTCTTCAAGAAAAAGTTGGAATCGGATATTAAGACATAAAGCGCGAAGAAACAAGAATGAATTAAAACGATTCACAAAAAGTTCAAGAGAGAATGGTGAATTCAACTATCCATACCCATCCTCATGTGCCTTCAAGAACACTTTCAAAAAGAAAGGCTTTTAAGGGAGGCATGCATATGAGTCATCGGGACTTTTTCTTTTAAAAACAGAAGAGAAGAAAACAAAAGAGAGTCGATAGCTAGCCCAGAAAACCTTTTAGTTATCCATGGAAAACAATAAAGCAAACATAAATATGCACAACATACCGAGACACGAGTGGAAGAAAAGGAGGCTTGCTTCTTGTATTGCTGTCACTTCAATCTTCGATTACAAGCTCTCTGTCCTCTCTCTCACAAGTTTTTAGACTGAACTACAAAGTAAACAATGAAATTACAACTTGAGTTCTAGCTAACGAAGAACCTAGATCCTAAGAAAATAAAAGCAAAATTTAATCCTAGTCTTCGCTGCCTTTTTCTCTGCTGAAAGAGGTGTTTATAGCCAAAAACCAAAGAATCAGGATCCGGGAACGTTGGGGGAGCAAACGCTCCCCCAACTGAATTCAGTTGGCCGCGGAAACACGGCTTGGGCCGCGTTTCCGCGGCCCTGGTGTGGCCACGTGGCCACACCAAAGGGGAGGAGGCCCCTTGTTTGAAGTGGGGCTCGAATCTCCTGCTGGTTTCTTGTTGCTGCTTCAACCACTGACTGAATCGGCTTTTGATTTTCTGGCTTCGATTCCTCGATTCAAGGAGAGTTTTTCTCAACCCTTGATATGCCAAGATATAGCCTAGACCTCTTCACTTCGAATTTATTCTGAATTAATTCAGAATAAAGCGGGCTTTTGGGCTTGTTCTCCTTTTATTCCTTTGAGCATTTGGGCCTACATTTAGCAAAGAAAAAAGACACTTATTAATATCATTTATTAGCAAACAAGTGTGGTAAAGTGACAACATGAATGCAATGTATGTGACAAATCACACCCCCACACTTTTCTTTTGCTCGCCCTCGAGCAAAAATTATTAGACTAACTCGAATCAATTATTAGACCACTTTCGCAGGTCACTCGATTGCACTGAGCATGTGCAACAAGCCGTTAAACCTCTAGGTCACCCCTAGAGGACGAGTTTTGTCTCGTGAGGGTTTTCAGCGGATTACACCCACAAAATCCAAAAAGGAAGAGAAAATGTTAGTATTTTTGAAAAGCTTTTTTTTTTTTTTTTGAAGGAGAAAATATTTGAAGTATATTTGTGAGATCTTAAGTAATCTATAAGTTATAGGAATATTAAATTTTTCATTCCTAAACTTAGTCTCCATTCAAAAACATGTCATCAATTAAAGTAAGGAGTCAAATTGTACTTCTCATCTAGTCTATTAATTTACCCTGATTCATATGCACCATCGTGACTGTGAAGTTTACTAAGGGTTCTTCAATATTAACGCCTATGCCTCATATTTATTTATTTATTTATTTATTTTTTTGTGAACTTTTATTCCTCAATTTCATTAGGCTTTCTAATCTGCCCATGTAACGAGCTTTCAGTCGGTGACACCCAAACCAGACGGTTTTAGGGCACCAGGTGAGAAAACACCCCTAAGGACCTAAACACCCGAGCAGATAAGGCCACGAAACTAAGGTTTTATTTATACTATGTAACCCTTTTAGGCGTGAATACTTATGCTTCATGAGGCATAAATACCCAGCTTAATCAGAGGATACACATTATTTATACGAGGTACCCCTTTTAGGCGTGAATACTTATGCTTCATGAGGCATAAATACCCAGCTTAATCAGGGAATACTTTTTTTTTTCAAACTTGTCTAATTATCTTTTGCATAAATACTAAGGCTTGCTTAGGCCAAAGCACCTAGCTACTCAATAATTAGACTTTTTTTTTTATGAGGCACAAGAGTCTCTGTTTTCAAACCCTAAGTGTGTAAGTGTATTTTGTGTGCATATGTCATTAAGGTAAATATCAAGACTAAATTACTTTCCCAAATTTCTTCCTGACTCTAAAAATCAAACAAGTTATTTTATTTCGACCAAGTGTAAGAAATCCTAATTATGATTCTCCTATTCCTTAAAATTGACTTAAATTCTTACAAAAAATATATCAAAATATTGTCTACCCTTTTCAATTTTTTTTTTATCAGTCATGTTAGAACCCTCCCCCACACTTATCTCATGCATTGTCCCCAATGAATGAAAGAAATGTATAAGTGCATGAAATAAAATGGAAAGGAGGAAAGTTACCGATACACTGGGTCAAAAAGACCCATTACCGTTTCATCTACCGGCACCAATTCCAAGAAAGGTTTAAGGCGTTGACCATTTACCTTAAAGTCATTTCCATTCTTGGGGTCACTGATCTCAACTGCACCGTGTGGAAACACGGTCTTTACAACGAATGGCCCAGTCCATCGTGATTTCAATTTTCCTGGAAAAAGATGAAGCCTAGAATTGTAGAGTAAGACTTTTTGACCAGGGACAAAGGTTTTTTATGATGTGCTTGTCATAGAAAATCTTCACTCTATCTTTAGTGATCCTAGCATTTCATAGGCCTCATTTCTCAATTCCTCCAATTCGGAAATTTGTAATTTCCGAAGGTCACCGGCCTTAGTCAAATCGAAATTCAACTGCTTGATTGCCCATAAGGCTCGGTGCTCTAACTCAACGGGCAAGTGACAAGGTTTGCCATAAACTAACCTATAGGGAGACATTCCTAAAATCGTCTTGAAAGCGGTCCTGTAGGCCCATAGAGCATCTACAAGTTTTAAGGACCAATCTTTCCGATTTTGGTTCACAGTTTTCTCCAATATAAGTTTGACTTGTCTATTTGAAACCTCAACTTGCCCACTGGTTTGAGGATGATATGGTGTGGACAACTTGTGAGTTATGGCATACTTTCGCATAAGGGCTTCAAAAGATCTATTGCAAAAGTGGGTGCCATTATCACTGATGATAGCACGAGGGGTTCCGAAGCGGGAAAAAATGTTCTCTCTCAAAAACGTTATGACAACTTTGTTATCATTAGTTTTACAAGGAATGGCTTCTACCCACTTGGACGTAGTCCACAACAACCAATATGTATTTGTTCCCAAATGAGTTAGGAAATGGACCCATAAAGTCGATGCCCCAAACATCAAAGAGTTCTATTTCTAGAATTGGGTTGAGGGGCATCATATTTCGATGTGAGATCCTACCTACCATTTGGCATCTAGGGCACGTCTTGCAATAATCATAGGCATCCTTGAACAGAGTGGGCCAATAAAACCCGCTTTGTAGCACCTTTTCAGCAGTCTTGCGGGGACCAAAGTGTCCACCGCATGCAAGTTCGTGACAGAAGGACAGAACACTCCTAACCTCCTCATCGGGAATGCATCTCCTAATAATTTGGTTGGAACAGTACTTGAAAAGATACGGTTCCTCCCAAAAGAAATACCGGACTTGGGATAAGAACCGGTAAACTTCATTTTTGGACCAATGAGACAGAGTTTGGTTTGTGACTAAGTAATTCACTATATCAGCAAACCAAGGTTCCCTAGAGATAGCTAAGAGATGTTCATCAGGAAAATCCTCATTGATGGGTAACTCGTTGCATGGAGAATTGGGAATCCGTGAGAGATGGTCAGCAACGACATTTTCTACACCTTTCTTGTCTCGAATTTCGAGATTAAATTCTTGAAGAAGGAGGATCCAACGAATGAGTCGGGCCTTGGCATCCTTCTTCATCATGAGATACCTAAGTGCAGAATGATCGGTGAAGATGGTAGTTTTGGACCCTAGTAGGTAGGGACGAAACTTCTCTAAGGCAAACACTACTGCCAAGAATTCCTTCTCGGTCGTAGTGTAGTTCAGTTGAGCATTATTGAGAGTCCTACTAGAGTAGTAGATCACATGCTGCTTGTTATCAATACGTTGTCCTAGGACAGGGCCTATGGCAAAATCAGAAGCATCGCACATAATCTCAAACGGCTTAGACCAATCTGGTGCAGATATGATTGGTGTAGAAATCAGCTCTCTCTTAAGCTTCTCCCAAGAAGTGATGCAGTCAGCATCGAAAGTGAAGGACACATCCTTAGCTAACAGATTAGTCAAGGGCCTAGCAATTTTGCTAAAATCCTTGATAAATCTACGGTAGAAACCAGCGTGTCCTAGGAAGGATCTAATGTCCTTAACGCATTTGGGCATGGAAAGCTTAGCAATAACCTCGATTTTGGCTCATCCACTTCTATTCCTTTCTTGGATATTTCATGACCCTAGACAATTCCATGTTTCACCTGAAGTGGCATTTCTCCCAGTTTAGTGTCAAATATTTTTCAGCACAACGTTGGAGGACGAGTTCTAGATGGTGGAGACATTGAGTGAATGAATCTCCGCAGATGGAGAAATCATCCATGAAGATTTCTAAGAAGCGCTCTACCATATCAGAGAAAAGACTCAACATGCAACGTTGAAACGTTGCTGGGGCATTGCATAAGCCGAATGGCATTCGACGATAAGCAAACGTCCCAAATGGACATGTGAACGTAGTCTTCTCTTGGTCCTCAGGAGCGATAGGGATCTGGTTATAGCCCGAGTAACCGTCCAAGAAGTAGTAGTACTCGTGACCCGCTAAACGTTCAAGCATCTGATCAATGAAGGGAAGTGGAAAATGGTCCTTACGAGTTGCAGCATTCAGTTTCCTATAGTCAATGCAAACTCGAATCTTCGTGGGAAGTCGAGTTTGAACCACCTCTTGTTCTCGTTTTCAACTACGGTGAAACCAGATTTCTTTGAGACCGCGTGGACAGGACTGACCCATTAGCTATCCGAAATGGGATAAATTATCCCATTGTCTAAGAGTTTTATGATTTCAGCATGAACAGCCTCTTGCATAATAGGGTTTAACCTACGCTGCGGGTCTCTCTTGGGTGTGGCGTCTTCATTGAGATGGATGCGGTGTTGAACGATGGTTGGACTTAATCCCTTAATATCAGTCATAGTCCACCCGATGGCTTCCTTATGTTTCCTTAGAATATCTTTCAAATCTTTTTCTTTCCCGTCATTTAAATGAGAGGCAATGATGACGGGAAAGGTCTCTTGTTCGCCTAGATAGGCGTACTTGAGATGCGCAGGAAGGGCTTTCAATTCTAAGGAAGAGGCAGGCTCACTAGAAGGACTAGTCAAATCTGTTGGCTCCATTGTAGGTGAAATTGGGTTTGAAGCCCAATTCACGGCAGAATCTACCACCTGATCGAGATTAAAGTCATCAGACTCTAACTCGAAGTCAATCTCCATTTCTGAATCCAATTCTTCCCCTTGTTCACTTGTCAAGTTCTCAATTTGGTTTACTTCAAAGGTTTGGTCCTCGATGTCACGGGGTTGTTTTCCTAGATGGAAGACATTGACTTCTCTAGTCATGTCTCTAAAGGTTAACCTCATAGACCCATTTCTGCAATTGATTATGGCATTAGCAGTGGCAAGGAATGGTCGACCTAGGATGACCGGAGTTTGAGCCCTACGATTGGAGTTGGACACAGGTTGTGTCTCTAAAACTATGAAATCGATAGGGTATATGAACTTTCCTACCCGAATCAGGACATCGTTAATTTTTCCTTTTGGAACTTTAACAGAACGGTCAGCCAGTTGGATGGTGACTCGAGTTGGACTAAGGTCACCCAACCCGAGTTGTTGATAAATAGAGAATGGAAGCAAGTTGATACTTGCTCCCAAGTCAAGAAGTGCACGACTAATCTCGGCTTGTCCTATTGTGCAGGCAATGGTGGGGCTACCTGAATCTTTGTACTTGACAGGGATAGGACCCGAAAATAGCTCACTAATATTAGTGGCTAGGAAGACTTTCTTAGGAACATTAGTCTTTCTCTTCTTGGTGCACATGTCCATAAGAAACTTAGCATAGGAAGGAACTTGTTGGATGGCATCAAGAAGTGGCACATTTATCTTCACTTGGTTAAACATCTCGATTATCTTGTCCATGTGCGGGTTTTGCTTGTTGTTTTTCAGCCTATTCGGAAAAGGTACTATAGGCTGGTGCACCTGGCTGGCTGACTTGTCTTTTTCAAACTCGTCCGAATTGGAAGAAATTGGATTGGATGAGGTGGAAGCTTGATTGTGGTTGTGCTGAATAGGATTGGTGGGTGTTGACACTTGGTTATCAAATTCTTTCCTGACCTCAATGTATGCACAACATTACATTGATTGAATGAAGGATCCTCAGCCAGATGAGCTTGTTGGGAATTCCTCGGATTGGTGATTGGCTGACTAGGCAGGGTACCCTTTTGTCTCTCATTTTGTGAGTTGGCCAGTTGACTCATTTGAACTTCTAGCCTCTGAATGGTTTGCATGAGAGAGTCTTGGTTTTTCATATATCTCTCCATATTTCTCTCAAAGTCAGTCATTCTTCTTTCCAATTGAGGATTCTGGAAGGAGGATTGTGGAGC
Organism: Agave tequilana; assembly: GCA_038442645.1. Taxonomy (NCBI): domain Eukaryota; kingdom Viridiplantae; phylum Streptophyta; class Magnoliopsida; order Asparagales; family Asparagaceae; genus Agave; species Agave tequilana. The sequence goes on from JAVJIF010002912.1 coordinate 98,806, forward strand.
TTGGTTAGGAAAGTTCTATTGATAATTTGGAAAGCTTGGTGGATGGTTGGGAGAATTATTATGGAAATTGGAGAAGTTGGGTTGATGATTAGAAGAATTGTTACCATGATGGAAGTGGTTAGCATGATTGAATCATGAATGGTCATTGTTGTTCTGGCTCCATGAGAAATTAGGGTGATTTCTCCAGCCGGGATTGTACGTTGGTGCGTAAGGATTGTTGTTCGGCCTTGAAAAAGCCGCATTCATTGGTTCGTGATAGGATTGCTGAGCCTGAAACACTGGGCATTCCTCGAATACATGGTTCATGGCTTGACAGTAAGTGCAGCCCGGGGGTGGAAATTGGTTCGGGCTGACTTGATTGACTGGATTTGGTTCTTTCGTCTCTAGAGCTTCCAGTCTTCTAGCTAAATTAGCTAACTTAGCCTCATTAGCGATGGACGATTCTATGGAGTGGAGACCTCCTTTTGAAGAGATGGAGTTAGGATTCTTATGGGTCTTACTCGCAGATTCCCATTGGATGGTTTTCTCAGCTAAATTTTCATACAGATCCCATCCCTCATCTTCATCTTTCTGCAAGAAACCCCCTTGGCACATACTTTCTAAGAGAGTTTTGGTGGAGTAGTCTAAACCGTCATAGAGAATTTGGCATTGTCGCCATTTCTCTATTCCATGATGTGGACATTGGACAAGGAGGTCCTTAAAGCGTTCAAAGTACATCCAGAACGGTTCACTAGGTTCTTGCTTAAATTGCATGATCGTCTTCCTAATGAGAGCGGTTTTATGGATAGGATAGAATTTCTTCAAGAAGACCTTGATGAAACTATCCCAAGATGTGATGGAACCGGCTGCTAAGCTATAGAGCCACTTTTTGCTAGGTCCTTAAGTGCAACGGGATAAATCTACCTAAGTGCAAAGGATTTCAGGTATAGATTTCGGTGGATTTTCATCATAAGACATACTTCCTCAAATTCTCTTATGAAGAAGTAGGCATCTTCGGACTCTAGACCATGAAATTTGGGGAGTGTGTTGATGAATTGAGGCTTGAGCTCGAAATTGTATTCACCAACGATGGAAGTGAAATGCACGATGGAAGTGAGGTCCTAATGGGGTAGAACCTATCCTGTAGTGATGTGGATTGAGCCATTATCGGATCTGGTCTTGGTTCAAACTTAGGTGGTGATGTGTTTCTAGTCAACCTAGATGAATTAGGGTCTCTCGACCACACTTGCATACACAAACACAATCACAATCACAACAAGTTCAAACAGCAGTCAACAATAAAATCAACCAAGCCTAGTCTAAGGTATCCTTGACCTAGACAACTCCTAACTGGTTGATTGTCCACAAGAGGTAGAATGTAGACCTTGACCACAAGCTAATCAGCCAGGTCAGGGCAAGATTGGTGGGAGGTTTTCCGTTAAAAGACGTTCCTTAATTAAGTAACCACCAATCTTCGGGCTTTCGGCCCTCAATCCCTTTCCTTGACACTGATTTTTCAGGAGTCAATTTCTAACGCTTTTCCTCTTCAGGATAATCTCCTATTGAGTTCGAGATGTCCCTAAGGCCAACGTCTATCAAATTTTAATTAGACTTAGCTTGTGCGTGCTTGGAGATGGTTTGTGGGCTAAGGAAGGGTAATGACTTCCCCACCTTATCTTGATTTGAGTTTTGCCCTTAGAATTGATTTGTGCAAAGTGTGCAAGATATAGAAAGTAACATTCAAAAGCAAATATCACCCAAGAATGTTGCCTATGCTATATGCTATGCATACATACCTTGTCTCCTGCTCTCTTCAACAGTAAAGTAAAAGAATTGAAAAGACTTGTGCCTAGAATGCAAATGTCTAATCAATTTTTAACTTTCAACGAATCTTTTACTGTTGACTTAAAAACAGGGATGTTGGATAGAAACACTAGCACAAATATGACATATAAAAACTAAAGTTTTTGTGAGCAATATGTCCTGCAAAACAAAGTTTTTAGTAGTCCCAAAAAAAATTTCAGATTTGCAAAGCAATTTCTTGAAATTCTGTTTCCTACTTTCAAGAGTAGGGGCACAGAATTTTCAAGTCTTCTTGGCAAAGCTTGAATGCTAGATCTTGATCTTCGAGTCCCTGAAACAAACACACAAAAGTTGTTAAAACAACTACACCGTTCCCTCCACGGCAACGGCGCCAAATATTGATTGCTAAAATAAAGAAACAACCAATGAGTTTAAGAATGTACCGTGTAGCTTGTGGCTAACGGGTCGTGTCCACAAGGAGGGATGCCATAGAAGCTTTTCGATGAGTTGCTTAAAAACAAGGAATTTGTGTTCGTTTTTAGGAAAAAGAGAATGGAAGGAAAAGAGATGAAAAGAGAAATTTCAACTTTCAGAAAAGGATTTGGAGAAGGTGATTTGTAAAAAGCTTTAAGAGTTGTGATGTTGTTTTATAATATGAAATCAGATCTGGGCTTGCTATCTTCCTACTCAATTGTTCATTCTTCTCTTAAAGTATTAAGTCCCTCAAGTTATCATTTGCAAAACTTAAAGTTGCTTTTTTTTTAGAAAGCTTAAGTCAAGCACATAAGATGCAGAAGGGTTAAGTCCTTTTTCTTCAAGAAAGAGTTGGAATCGGATATTAAGACATAAAGCGCGAAGAAGCAAGAATGAATTAAAAAGATTCACAAAAAGTTCAAGAGAGAATGGTGAATTCAACTATCCATACCCATCCTCATGTGCCTTCAAGAACACTTTCAAAAAGAAAGGCTTTTAAGGGAGGCATGCATATGAGTAATCGGGACTTTTTCTTTTAAAAACAGAAGAGAAGAAAACAAAAGAGAGTCGATAGCTAGCCCAGAAAACCTTTTAGTTATCCATGGAAAACAATAAAGCAAACATAAATATGCACAACATACCGAGACACGAGTGGAAGAAAAGGAGGCTTGCTTCTTGTATTGCTGTCACTTCAATCTTCGATTACAAGCTCTCTGTCCTCTCTCTCAAAAGTTTTTAGACTGAACTACAAAGTAAACAATGAAATTACAACTTGAGTTCTAACTAACAAAGAACCTAGATCCTAAGAAAATAAAAGCAAAATTTAATCCTAGTCTTCGCTGCCTTTTTCTCTGCTGAAAGAGGTATTTATAGCCAAAAACTAAAGAATCAGGATCCCGGGAACGTTGGGGGAGCAAACGCTCCCCCAACTGAATTCAGTTGGCCGCGGAAACGCGGCTTGGGCCGCGTTTCCGCGGCCCTGGTGTGGCCACGTGGCCACACCAAAGGGGAGGAGGCCCCTTGTTTGAAGTGGGGCTCGAATCTCCTGCTGGTTTTCTTGTTGCTGCTTCAACCACTGACTGAATCGGCTTTTGATTTTCTGGCTTCGATTCCTCGATTCAAGGAGAGTTTTTCTCAACCCCTTGATATGCCAAGATATAGCCTAGATCTCTTCACTTCAAATTTATTCTGAATTAATTCAGAATAAAGCGGGCTTTTGGGCTTGTTCTCCTTTTATTCCTTTGAGCATTTGGGCCTACATTTAGGAAAGAAAAAAGACACTTATTAATATCATTTATTAGCAAACAAGTGTGGTAAAGTGACAACATGAATGCAATGTATGTGACAAATCACTATACTTTTGAAAACGTGCATTTTTGTGTGTGTATATCTTTGAGCCTCAAATCTATATTCTACTCTTTAACAAATTAGTTTCTTGTGTTCTTTTGTTTTCCTTTGAAAATCTGAATTTTCATATCCTTCCCTGATCACGTGTATTGTAAGACATGCATGCATAGATGTTTGCTACATAAATGATCATTCAATTATAACTATTGTTGGCCCAAAGGCCATTAGCCCAATATCTCGATGTATATTTTGATGATAACAAACCATATTTAGTTATGTATTTAACAATTTTGTTTAAAAGGATTTCAGGTTATAGAACAAGTTGATTTGACGGCTCCACGATCAAGACTCACAAGTTTGGACGCCGCTAAATATTTGCATTCCCAAGCCAAGCACGGTAGAAAGCTTCGGGATCAAGACTTTGAAGAAAAGATCAAGATTTGTATTTTACTTTTCTTTTTAGACATTTTGTCAAAACCTAGATGTTAGAAGTAGATTATTTGGGATTGTCACTCACACACACTTAGTTTGCTTCAAGGCTTCAAAAGAATTTTCATTTCAGTATTTTCAACATAGTTTGAGAAAAATCATGTTTTGAAAAATTAGTTTTAGGAATACCAAGTTTTGGAAAAACAGTTTTTAGAAAAACAAGTTTTGTATTAGAAAGGATTTTTATCAAAGTAATCTAACATGTTTGAGTATTGAATATGATCATACTCTTAGTTTTTATAAAGTCAAAACCTCAATCCAATAGATCAAACCCAAAACCCTTTTCCTGGTTTCTGCAGGGTCTGTTTTAACAGACCTGACAGAGGCCGGTCGACCGCTCGGGTCGACCGACGTGCACGCTGTGCATGTGTGCACGTCGGCCGACCGCTCGGGTCGACCGGGCACTTGACAGTGCTCTCTGTTTGTTTGGGTCGACCGGGCGGTCGACCGATTTCCCCATCGGTCAAAAATATGACCGTTGACGGTCGACCGTCGGGTCGACCGGCAGTTGTCAGAAAAGTCTGACAGACTCCAACAGCTATATTTTTCTGACTGTTTTTGTTGGGATCTTCACCCAACGAATTTCTCCACCAGTTTTACCCTGTCTTTCATCCCCTATAAATAGGTGGTCACTTCAACATGATAAGACAACAATTTTCTCAACAATTTTACAAGTGATTTTTCAAGCTTTCATTTTAGAAAAAGATTTCCAAAGCCAAAATTTCCAAACACCCTCTTGAAGCTAACTCCTCTACTTCACTCTAGTTTTTGCACTTCACAATCCCAAGTTCTACTTCTACATATTGGTTATAGGATTGTGCTAAGTGAGCGTTTTATGATCAAGTGTGATCAACCTTCTTCTTGAGCGAAGTTGTAGAGGCATCGGCCTCAAGCGAGCTAGTGTGCTCGGTGGTGTTGCGGCATCACGAGAGATTGGACAAGTGTGTCCTTGTATTGGCGATCCAGTGGGATCAACAATAGTGAAAATCCTTCAAGTGTGAAGGCGGGGACGTAGAGCGTGGCTCGAACCTCAGAAACATATCCTCGTGTTTGCGTTTACTCAATTTTCTCTAAACTCTAACTCTCTTTAATTCTTGCACTATTTATTGTCTTTTACATTGCAAGTCTTTTTAATTGAGCTAATTGTTAAGTAGAATTTTAATTCCGCATTATTGCCATATTTCATATAGCCATCACCTATTCACCCCCCCCCTCTAGGTGATTTCAATTGGTATCAGAGCCTAACCATTGATTTGGTTTAACCACCTTAGGGAGATCCTTATATTTGGCTATATCTTTTTGTGCATTTATATTTGTTGTGCATTCTTCATTTGTTTTCATGGCATCCATTGATTTTTCTAGCATCAAGTCCCCACCCAAATTTGATGGCTTGAACTTTCCCATTTGGAAAGTCAAGATGAACCTATTCCTTAAGTCCCTAGGAGTTAGGGTTGCTAGGGCCATAACAAAAGAATTTATAGAACCTCTCACCGATGAGAAAACATGGTCCGAGGACACCACCAAGGACTATGAAGCAAATGCTAGAGCCCATTATGCCTTGACCTAAGCTCTAAATGAGGATGACCTATCTCGCATCATTAATTGCAAATCCGCATTTGAAGTTTGGAACATTTTAATTGTGACTCATGAGGGAACGTCACAAGTCAAAAGATCTAAGATTGACTTGTTGCGTTCTCAATATGAGAATTTCTATATGTTTGATAATGAGAGCATTGATGACATGCTCACGCGTTTTACCAAGATTACTAATGCCTTATCTTCTTTAGGTGACGCAATCGACAATGACCAAAAGATAAGGAAGGTCATTAGAGCTCTTCCCAAAGCATGGGAAGTAAAGGCAACCACCCTCAAGGAGCTCAACGATAGGGAGGAGATGGACTTCTCCGGTTTCATCAGAGATCTCAAGACACATGAGATGGAGATGAAAGTAAGAGAAGAAAGGGAGGCGCCAAAGAAGAAAGCACTCGCCTTCAAAGCCACTCCAACTATTCATGAAGAGGATGACTCATCGGAAGATTGCGATGAGGACTTTGCCATGCTCATCCGGAAGGTGGGCAAGATGTTCTACAAAAGAGGGAGGCAAAGCAACTTCCGAAGAGGGAAACCTCAAGGAAGATATGAAAAGAAAAGAGAAGAACCCGGTCCTTGCTTCCATTGCAAGAAGATCGGACATCTTATTGCCGATTGCCCCACACTCCAAGCAACCACTTCCAAGAATGTCCCAAAGAAGAAAAGAGCAATGGTGGCCACGTGGGATGATACGGAGTCAGAATCCGAAGAGGAGATCGACACCGCCAACATGTGCTTCATGGCACATGGAGAGGATGCTTCAAAGGTATGCTTAGAAAACTCTATTGATGATGATGAGCTAACCATGGATGAACTTGCTCAATTTTCGAAGAATTACAACATAGGTATGAGATTTCACAATCTCAAAATAAAAAATTGAAAAAGGAAAATGATTTACTGAAAAACAAATTTGATATTGTTGTAAAAGAGAAAAATGATTTATCTAATGCTTTTGAGAAAATGAAAATTGATTTTGAAAAATATAAAATATCTTGTAAAGGAAAAACCCCCATTTCAACTCTCAACAAAAATGAATATTTGGAAATTCAAAAACGTGTTGAAACTTTAGATAATACTTTAAAGAAGTGTGCTTTTGATTTAAATAAATTTGCTTCTAGGTTTCCCAAAGGAGTAACCCAAGGGAAACACACTCACCATAAACATGCACGGAAACATGAACACACACATAAGCATGCTTTTATGTCTAGTAGTGGTAGGATTTATGTTTGCACGCATTGTGGCCGCAAAGGCCATTTAGAAAAATTTTGTTATGCTAAACATAATATACCAAGTAAACATGTTTGGGTTCGCCCCGGTACTAACCCTATAGGACCCAAGAAAATATGGGTACCAAAAGACCCACCAAACTTAAATGATACAGGTGGATCTTCATCCTCTAAGACTTAGGGGGAGACGGTGCCCGGGTGGTGGATGCAACAAGGCTCAAAGAACACATCGCGCTTGCATCGCTATCATGGAGGCACCTATTTTGGAGATTGCCCTCGTTTGGTAACCTCTCCATTTAAAAGTTTTAATTTTGGTTATATATACAAATGTATAGGATTGTTAGTTTACTTTTATGCTACATTGATATATGTTAGTGTAAACCTACATCTCTATCATGATTGTGTATATGCCATGTTTTAATTTTGATATCTTGTCTTTTATACCATATTTATTGAATGTCCACATGTCTAGCCTAGATTATATATCTATATATACACATTGTATTTCAAAACTAAAAATAAATTTTGTAAAAATTTCATATTCAAAGCAAATACATTAGAGATGGCAATTGCGCACCTCAACTCATTCATGAGGAATCAAGAGGATGAAGTTCAGAACCCTTCACCGGGTATTCGGCTTCAACATCTCTAAAAACTTTGTTTTTGTATGAAAAAAAAATTAATTAAAATATATTGTGTGAATTATGTTGATGTTATAATTTATGAAGATTTAAAACTTGTTATTATAATTTGGTATGTTAATATATCCTGCTTGTTATTTGATAAAAAAAAATTTCTTGTAAAATTTTTTTGTGTCTTTGCTGTTTGACAGATTTTAGGCAAGACCGGCCGACCGCCATTGATTTCCGGTCGACCGGCTTCGCCTGGAAGAATACCTTTTATTCTTTTCTGTTGCCGGCCGACCCGTACGGTCGACCGCGAGATCTGTCAGAGCTCTCGGGAAAATTCGGCCGACCCGTACGGCCGACCGCTTTGTCTGTCAGAGCTCTCGGGATTTTTGGGTCGACCGGACCGGTCGACCGTGCGTCGGATTCTGCCCTAAAACCCATCTTTTAAAGCTCGGTTCTCTCTCTCTCATCTCATTTCTTTCAGCGACCATTCTTCTCCCCTTTCTCTCCAAAACCCTAATCTCTCAAAAACCCTCAAATCTTCATCAAATCCAAGGCTAATTTCGCAGGATTTTCGCTGGATTTCATTCTCAGGTCTGATCTACATCCTATTTCAGAGAAATTTCTCATCCTAGGGTTTTTGACTTTCTTCCCTCAGGTAAAAGTCTAATTTTTCTTGTGAATCTTGCTTTCATATCTTTTGTTCTTCAATCTCTTGTCTAAATCTTTTGTCTCATCACTTGTTAGATCAAGCCCTAACCAATTTTAACCTAAAAACTCTCAATTTCTCACAAATTTTCAATATGTCTAAGAGATCCAAGATTGATAAAGGGAAATCTGTGGTTCCATCTTCCTCTACACCTAAAACCAAATCTCCCTTTGTCAATAGTCTTGCTGAGAATAGGTTTATTCTTCTTTCAGGAAGATCTATTATTTCTGGGAGATGTGTTGTCCTAAAAGATTTTGAACATCTCAATATTCCCAAAATATTGAGAAACAATTCTCTTGATAAGTTTATGGCTATTAGAGAACCAGTATACACCTCTCTAATTCCATATTTCTATACCAATCTTGCCTTTGAGGCTAATCGTGTTAGATCTAGAGTCTTAGGGAGAGACATTGACATATCCCTAGACCAGTTTGCTAGACTTCTTCATCTCTCCCTTGGAGGAGTTGATGTTTATTCTTTCGATCTACATGATTTCGAGTATCCGGCCGGTGAGTCTGCGCTCACCGCATCCACTTTGATTCACAGGAATGATAATCCCGGTCTTGTGAGGAACGAGGAGGTGAACAAGTTCACTCTCACCGCCCAAGTCCTCGCAAAATTTGTATTCTATAATATCTTGCCCAAATCAGGAGAATACAGTCATGCTCGGGGTCCAGTGCCTTTGATTGTCTATTGCCTTCTTAAAGGCATTAAGATCAATATTCCCCGTTTCATCATCTCCCACATGACTTCTGATCATGTTCATGTCCCTGGGAGGCACTTGCCCTATGGGATGCTGATTTCTTACCTCCTGAAACGACTTGATTTTGATCTATCTTCTGTAAAGCCTCTGAACCATCTATCGATCTGAACAGTTCCCTCCTGAAAAGGATGGAAGCTGCGACTCGTCGTGCTGCGGCACAACAGCCGCATATTCCACCTGTTTCAGGACCTTCATCTGGTCCAGGTTCTTCATCTTCAGCTCCTGCTTCTTCCCTTCCCCCTGATTTCCAGACTCTCATTGCCTCTGAGCTTCGTGCTCAGTTCAAGGATCATCAGACTTGGGTTGAGCAGCGTTTGAGCCAGATTTTTGCGGAGCACGCGGCATATCGCGAGGAAATGGATTCTCGCTATCAAGGGCTTCGAAATGATTTGTCCTATGTTGCAGATTCCATGAGATACATGGATTTGCAATTTGGAGCAATCTACTCGAAGTATGACATGCGAGGCCCAGATCCCACACCGTATGCCCGACCGCTTCCTCCCGCCGGCCCTCCATTTCCTGTCAGGGCCCCTTCTGCTCCTACAGTTCCAGAGCCTGCTATTGCTGCCATCGATCCAGAGGAGGAGGATTCAGATGAGGAGGACGACGATGATGATGGTGATGAGAAGATGGCTGAGGGTGATGCTGAGGAGAGCTCGTCTGAGGAAGACGATGCTGAGGAGAGCTCGTCTGAGGACGATGCTGGTGCTGAGTGACTGCCCCTTATTTGATGATGTCAAAAAGGGGAGAGTTATTGTTGGGAGAGACTCTCTGAGAGACATTTTCACTTCTGGGCTTATATTTTGTGTTTGTATTTTGTATTTATGTTGGACATCTTTTGTGTTATTTTTAGTAGTGTCATGTACTGGATATTTGATGTGTTTGTGTTGTGAACATGTGTTTCTCTTTATGTATGAACATGATTATCTTTTATGGCATGAGTTATTTTTGGCATGGACTTGTATATGATTGCTTTATTTGTGTCGCTCATCTATGCCTAAGTACCTTTTATATTTTTTTTATATGCATGTGCTTTTATGTATTTTTTGTATATGCATGTGTTGAGGGGGAGCTTCACTTGAAGTCTCCACCCAAAATATTTGTAATAACTATATATGTTTTGTCATCATCAAAAGGGGGAGATTGTTGGCCCAAAGGCCATTAGCCCAATATCTCGATGTATATTTTGATGATAACAAACCATATTTAGTTATGTATTTAACAATTTTGTTTAAAAGGATTTCAGGTTATAGAACAAGTTGATTTGACGGCTCCACGATCAAGACTCACAAGTTTGGACGCCGCTAAATATTTGCATTCCCAAGCCAAGCACGGTAGAAAGCTTCGGGATCAAGACTTTGAAGAAAAGATCAAGATTTGTATTTTACTTTTCTTTTTAGACATTTTGTCAAAACCTAGATGTTAGAAGTAGATTATTTGGGATTGTCACTCACACACACTTAGTTTGCTTCAAGGCTTCAAAAGAATTTTCATTTCGGTATTTTCAACATAGTTTGAGAAAAATCATGTTTTGGAAAATTAGTTTTAGGAATACCAAGTTTTGGAAAAACAATTTTTAGAAAAACAAGTTTTGTATTAGAAAGGATTTTTATCAAAGTAATCTAACATGTTTGAGTATTGAATATGATCATACTCTTAGTTTTTATAAAGTCCAAAACCTCAATCCAATAGATCAAACCCAAAACCCTTTTCCTGGTTTCTGCAGGGTCTGTTTTAACAGACCTGACAGAGGCCGGTAGACCGCTCGGGTCGACCGACGTGCACGCTGTGCATGTGTGCACGTCGGCCGACCGCTCGGGTCGACCGGGCACTTGACAGTGCTCTCTGTTTGTTTGGGTCGACCGGGCGGTCGACCAATTTCCCCCAACGGTCAAAAATATGACCGTTGACGGTCGACCGCCGGGTCGACCGGCAGTTGTCAGAAAAGTCTGACAGACTCCAACAGCTATATTTTTCTGACTATTTTTGTTGGGATCTTCACCCAACGAATTTCTCCACCAGTTTTACCCTGTCTTTCATCCCCTATAAATAGGTGGTCACTTCAACATGATAAGACAACAATTTTCACAACAATTTTACAAGTGATTTTTCAAGCTTTCATTTTAGAAAAAGATTTCCAAAGCCAAAATTTCCAAACACCCTTTTGAAGCTAACTCCTCTACTTCACTCTAGTTTTTGCACTTCACAATCCCAAGTTCTACTTCTACATATTGGTTATAGGATTGTGCTAAGTGAGCGTTTTGTGATCAAGTGTGATCAACCTTCTTCTTGAGCGAAGTTGTAGAGGCATCGGCCTCAAGCGAGCTAGTGTGCTCCGGTGGTGTTGCGGCATCACGAGAGATTAGACAAGTGTGTCCTTGTATTGGCGATCCAGTGGGATCAACAATAGTGAAAATCCTTCAAGTGTGAAGGCGGGGACGTAGAGCGTGGCTCGAACCTCGGAAACATATCCTCGTGTTTGCGTTTGCTCAATTTTCTCTAAACTCTAACTCTCTTTAATTCTTGCACTATTTATTGTCTTTTACATTGCAAGTCTTTTTAATTGAGCTAATTGTTAAGTAGAATTTTAATTCCGCATTATTGCCATATTTCATATAGCCATCACCTATTCACCCCCCCTCTAGGTGATTTCAACTATAAATTAGTAAATATTGTACAAGTAAGTTGACGTCACCCTATGTCATGATTAATATTTTTTGATTATGTCTACATCCTAAAACACTGGCATCACTTATATTATTATGCATTTGTCACTCGATGTTGTCACTGTGTTCTATTTTCTCGAAATCTTGATATGTATTGTAATCACTATTTGACACAAATACTTTTGATACTGATCCCTGATCATTTAAAAATATAATTTCATGATAAAATATATGCATAAACTAATAAATTGATGTATAATATTTATATATTACTGAATTATGAATTTTATATTTTTTGTGCAATAATAAATCTGACGGTAATATAAACTGACAGGTAAGATACGAACGAGAGTAACAGAACACTAGATCAGGTGCAATAAGGTCATGTATGTATACTATGACATATATATAATGACCATGAAGCACCCTGGATGAGTAATATCGTACATCATAATCATCAGGTCTCAAGATCACAAGATCACAAGTTAAGAACAATATGGTAAGTTCAGGAACATCATGTAGTCAAGATTATCCATGTCACAAATGATAATTCTAAGTCTAGTATATTTTATTACCCTTACTAATGCAGCCATCCTGTGCCCCATCTCACAGGACAACTACATATCAAGCAAGTGATGCATTAGTGGATCCTGATAGCAGGGAGAAACAGTTCACTGTACTCAGGTATCATGTAACATGTAATAACAAGAGCGCGCATAAATAACAAGATCACGTGTGGCATCCAAACCCACAAAGGGTCGCCCTTCCAAGCACACCTCCTTGAATTTCTCCTGCTACAGTCTCCCCCAGTAACCCCGACTTGGTTAATTTTATTAATCAATGTAAGTACAAAATAATGTGTGACTCAACGCGACAAGATTAGGGATCAGTATCAAAAGTATCAGTGTCAAATAAAGATTACAATACATATCAAAATTTCAGAAAAATAGAACACGATGACAACATCGAGTGATAAATGCATAATAGTATAAGTAATGCCAGTGTATTAGGATGTAAACATAATCATAAAATAATAAACATGATATAGGATGATGTCAACTTACTTATACAATATTTACTAATTTATAGTTATACTTGAATGATCATTAATGTAGCAAACATCTTATGCATGCAAGTCTTACAATACACGTGATCAAGGAAGGATATGAAAATCGAGATCGGAAAGGAATTTATAAACTAACAAAGGAACACAAAGGAGAGAAAGCAGTGTACTTGCCTGATATTGTTGGAATCTGAATTCTCGTAACCGCAACCGGCTCTAGGTAAAATCACCAGCCTACATTTTGTGTGATTTAATTAGAGACTTGACATGTTATTTATTCAGTTATAAGTTAAGTGAGAATGTAATTTTTACTATTTATTATAATTTGGTTGGTTAATATTTTCAAATAATTCAATTTCTGAATTTATAGCAACTATTTAAAAAATAATTTCATAATAAAATACATGCATAAACTAATAAATTGATGTATAATATTTACATATTACTGAATTATGAATTTTATATTTTTTGTGCTATTTAGAAATTTATTGATCTTTTTTAAATAAATTATCATTGAATAATAATTACAAAAATATTTAAATTCATATTATTCTAAGTAATATTACACTCAAAATAATTTTACAGTGTCTCACACTTAGTTTGTGATTTTTTGTAAATTTTCTAAAATTTTCTGAATTAAAATAAACCTAAAAATTAATATAAATAAATAAAATCTTAACGTGTCTGTTGCTACGGTAATGTGTCTGGTACAATAATGGGTTTGGTCTGAGTTTGCTAAAGTAAAATGCTACAGTAATTTTCTATTTTATATGTTATTTATTTCTTTTTCTTTTTTTCCTTTTTCCTTTCTTTCTTTTTCTCTTTTCTTTTTCTTTTTCTCTTTTTTTTTTATAAAGGCGCGGGGTTCGGGTCTGTAAATGAGCCAATAATGGGTATTATAAACTTCACGTACCCGTATTCCGTGTGCTACAGTAATGGGTATTTATTGTCATCTTCAAGCGGGCTTCTCTGATAGTAACGTTTGAGCGATGTTGAGAGCTTTGAGCTGTGATACCGTACTTGAGTACTTATGAGCCATCAACACGTTCCTTTAGAGAAAAAAACCTGTTAGATCTTTTTGAACTCTGAAATACACTCTTGAACTTGATTAGTATCAAATAACTTCATATGCTTTATTATCATCAAAACACAAAACCGGGGATTGTAACCATTGGGCCAACAATCTCCCCCTTTTTGATGATGACAAAACATGTAAGCTATTTAAAAGAAAAATCTAGAAAAGAGCTTTGTAAAAGCTCCCCCTCAAGTTATGCTAGCTATCAAGTATAAGATATCAACAAGTTATATGATAAAGGCATAGTATAACATGATCAAACAAATACCAATAAAAACAAATATAAAAACTCAAATACCAATAAATACCTCTCATAAATACTTCTCCCTCGTTTTGTTATGCATCAAAAAGGGTAAGCAAAAACTATTAAAAATTAATACATATGTAGATTTTATCAGAAGGAACACTCATGAATCAACAATACAAAAATTTAGTTCTCTACAAATGAAAGAAAATCTATAAAAATCAATATCTGCTAGTTAAAATCAGTTGAAATATAATCAATTTCAATATCATATTTCTCAGAGAGATCTTTAAGAATGTGATATCGAATTTCTATGTACTTTGTCTTACTATATTGATTTGCATTTTTAGTCATATAAATAGTACTAGCATTATCACAAAATATCTTAATATGATCATAATGCAAATCATAATTAAGGAGAGCATGTTTCATCCAAAGGACTTGTGCACAACAAGCCCCGACCGTAACATACTCCGTCTCGACGGTTGAGAAGGTTACAGAATTTTGTTTCTTGAAAGATTATAAAACAAGATAATTTCCTAGAAAATGACAAGTTTCACTTGTACTTTTCCTATCCACTCTACAACCTGCATAGTAAGCATCCAAAAAACTCGTCATAAAAAATTGTCCGGTCATCGGATACCACAAACTCATTCCAATACTGCCCTTAAGATATCTAATAATGTGTTTTACCGCAATCAAGTGGGATTCTTTAGGACAAGATTGGAATGTAGCACATAGACATACACTAAACATTATATCCGGCCTACTAGCCTTAAATATAATAAACTGCCAATCATGCTTTTATAAAGTTTAATGTCTACATTTATACCTTGTTCATCATTGTCAAGTTTTGTTGTGTTAGCCATGAGAGTTTTGCTTTTTACCCCTTCAAGTCCAAATTTCTTAATGAGTTCCCTTATGTACTTGGCTTGATTTATAAAAGTTCCATCAGCCCATTGCTTGATTTGGAGTCCAAGAAATTAGTTTAGCTCACCCATTATAGACATCTCAAACTTATTCTTCATGCATGTTTCAAAATCTTTGCAAAGCTTTTCATTAGTAGATCCAAATATAATATTATCAACATAAATTTGAACAATAAGAATATCACTATCTATGTATTTTGTAAACAAAGTGGTATCTATTTTACTTTTTACAAAGCCATTTGGAATAAGAAATATTGAAAGCCTTTCATACCAAGCTTTAGGAGCCTGTTTTAAACCATATAAAGTTTGTTTAGTTTGAAAATAAAATCCGGATGTGTAGGATCAACAAACCCGAGGGATTGTTCAACATATACTTCCTTTTCAATGAAATCATTTAAAAATGTGCTTTTGACATCCATTTGAAAAAGTCTGAAATCACTGTAAGAAGCAAAAACAAGTGATATCTGTATGGCTTCAAGCCGTCCAACAGGTGCAAAAGTTTTCTCAAAATCATACCTTCGATTTGGGTGTAATCTTGGGCCATTAACCTAGCTTTATTCCTATCAACATTACCCGACTCATCCAACTTGTTCTTAAAAATTTGTTTAGTATAATTGTTGGTCTATCATGGGGTCTAGGAATAAGGTACCAAACTTGGTTGCGCTTAAATTGATTGAGCTCTTCTCGCATTGCAAGCAACCAATAAGAGTCGCCCTCGGCTTCGAGGATATTCTTTTGTTCAATATGAGAAATGAAAGAAAAATGGCCAATAAAATTATGGAGTTTGGAGCGAGTAGTTACCCCCTTTGATACATCACCTATGATGAGTTCTTTAGGATGACTTGTAGCGAATCTCCAATCTTTTGGAAATGGTAGTGTTGGTGCCACTTTAACCTCTTGAACTTCACCTTATTTATCAAGCTTTGGCTTATCTTTTTGGATAGGTGAGTCCTTCAAAGTTACTTTATCCATGTCTTCACCTAGATAATCAATCTCTACAACATTATTAACAAAAATATTAGATTTTTTAAACTTAACATGTATAGATTCTTCAATTGTCAAAGTAGATTTATTGAAGATTCTGTATGCCTTACTAGTGTTAGAATAAAATAGCTTCAAAAGCTTTAACATCAAATTTTCCTAAGTTATCTTTGGTGTTTAAAACAAAACATTTGCATTCAAAAACTCTAAAGTAAGAAACATTATACTTTCTCAAATAGTAAATTACAAAAGAAGTTTTTGAAAGTATTTTTATAAAAATAAATTCTATTTGATATGCAACATGAAGTGTTTACGGTCTTGGCCCATAAATATTATGAGAGTCCGTATTCACTAATCATTGTCCTAACCATTTCTTGAAGAGTACAATTCTTCCTTTCAACGACTCCATTTTGTTGTGGAGTTCTAGGACAAGATAATTCATGTCTAATTCAATTTTCTTCACAATAAGTGATAAAAGAATAGTTAATGAATTCGCCGCCTCTATTACTTCTTATGCGTAAAATCGAAATTTTTTTCTTTTTCAACCCTTTTTCTAAAAACATTAAAATCCAAAAAAGCTTGGTCTTTATATTCCAAAAAGAAAACCCATGTAAAACAAAACAATCATCAACTAAAACAAAAACAAAACGGTTTCCATTTAAACTCTTGGTTTTAGTAGGACCAAACAAATCCACGTGGATTAACTCTAATGATCTAGATGTCATAATATCTTTGATTGGTTTGAAAGAGGACTTGGTTTGTTTTCCAAGTTTGCACGTATCAAAAATGCGGTCCTTTTCACACTTCAAGTAAGGAATACCATTCACCGATTCTTTAGAGTTAATTCCAGATAGATGGTCAAAAGATACATGGCCTAATCTTCTATACCATAACCAAGAATCCTCATTGAAAGCATTTAAGCATGCAGCATTGCTATCTAAATTTAAGATATCAATAATATACACATTATTTTCACGAAATCCAAAAAGAATGCAAGCATCGGTTTAACAATCTAAAACATTGCAAAAGAGTCATCAAAATAACTTTGAAACCTCGATCACATAGTTGACTAATACTCAATAGGTTATATTTAAATCTCTCAACTAAAATAATATTTTTAATTAATGGAGATGAACCAATTTTAATGTTACCTATACCGATAATGTTGCCTTTTGAGTATCTTCGAAGGTGACGGTGCCATCTTCTTGATACCTTGATAGAGTTATAAAATTATTGATGTCCCAAGTCAAGTGTCTTGCAAAATTATTGATGTCCCAAGTCATGTGTCTAGAGCAACCGCTATCAAGATATCACCGCTCTCTACGTCTTCGAGCCTTGGTGTGTACCTACATCAAATAATGAAGTTGTTGATTTTGGTACCCATATTTTCTTGGGTCCTATGACATTAGTATTTCGAACCCAAATATGATTATTAGAAGCATTTATGCGATCAAAATAAAATTTAGCTAAGTGACTCTTTCGGTCACAGTAAGTACATGCATAAACTCTACTATATATGAATGCATGATGTGTATGATGAGCATGTGATACATTAGCATGCTTAATGTGCAATTTAGAAGTGTGAGCATGTATGAATATGTCTCTTTGAAGAATTTTTCTTTAAAAACATGGCCTCTAATTTAGCTTTACATACTCACATTCTTTAAAATATTTCCCAAAGTGTTGATTTTGGTTTTTAAAGTAGAATTCATTTTCATCATCATAGGAAACTTTACTTTACATGAAATATTGTATGCATCAAAATCTTTTTGTGTGGACAAAAGAGTGAAAGATAAATCATCTTTTCTTTAAAAAGAATGATTATTTTATTTTGAAGAACTTCATTTTTTTTTTTTAGATATTTCTTCTTTAGAAAATCATAATTATTTGAAAGTTCTACAAATGCATCTCCTAATTCATTCATAGTTAAATCACAATCATCAAGGGATAGCTCAGAAATTACCCTAGGTGTGTTATTATTTGCCATGAAACACACGTTTGTCGTGTCCACCTCCTCTTCGGATTCACTTTCTGAATCCCATGTAATTTTGAGAGCTTTCTTCATAAATGGCTTGTTTTTGATATCCGAACATTCAGCAATGATATGTCCGGGTTTCTGACAGTTGAAACAGATGATTTTCTTTTCCTTCTTTCCTTGCCATCATCTCCTATTGTTGATCTTTGCCTTGTTGTACATCCTCCTTACATTTCTTACAAGGAGGAAAAGATCTTCATCATCTTCTTCTTCATCATCGTCAGAGATGGTGGGAGTAGACTTAAAGGGAATTGTCTTCTTCTTTTGTGGTGTCATATCTTCTCTAGCCTTCCTCTCCATCTCATAGGTCTTAAGGTTGCCGATAAGACCGATGAGTTCCATCTCTTCTTTGTCGTTTAACTCTTTTAATGTAGTAGTTTTGACTTCCCATGAGGGTGGAAGTGCACGAATGACCTTCCAAACTTTTTGGTGATTTTCAATGGCATCACCTAAAGAAGAACGATCATTAGTTATTTTGATAAATTTTGTAATCATATCATCAATGGACTCATTTTCGTGCATAGTGAAGTTTTCATATTGGGAACGTAAGAGATCAATTTTAGCCCTCTTGACTTGTGATGTTCCCTCATGAGTGACCACTAGGTGTGACCAAATCTCGTAGGCGGATTTGCAATGAATGACCTTAACTATGTCGTCATCGTTCAAGGCTTGAAGCAATGCATAGTATGCCTTTGCATTGGCATTAAACTCCTTGGTTGTAATATCAGACCAAGTGTCCTCATCACTAGTGGGTACACTAAAGGGTTTAGTCACCGCCTTTACAGCCCGGCTTCCTAGGGATTGCAGAAAACACGGTCATCTTAACCTTCCATATGGGAAAGTTAAGGCCATCAAACTTGAGAGGGTCTTAATACCTTCGGTTATTTTTACTATAATGGATGAGAATGAAGATGTCAATTAAATGATTAGCAACTAGGATTTCTCTAAGGTTGTCAAGCCAAAAACTAGAGACCAAGACTCTGATACTAATTGAAAAAACACCTAGAGGGGGTGAATAGGTGTATAACTAATCAAAGAAATATTCAATACAATATAAAATGAAATGATGCAACCGATCACTCAAAACAAGACTTGAAGCCGAATTCTCCGTGAAAGGCTCTGAACTTCTCCTCATGATTCCTCTAGATAAGAGTTGAGGTGCTCAATTGCTAACTTGTTGAGATAAGTATTGATCGACAAGAATAAATGAATGATAAACAAGTAAATAGAGACAATAAAGTAATCACAAACAAAAAGATTTGTCTCAAGGTTTGAGCTACTGCTCTACGTCCCCGCCTTCACCACCGTGAAGGTTCACTATCCACTATTGGATCCTCTACAAAGGACCTTACAATATGGAATTACAACCACTCGGAGTACACTACTCTCCAACTCAATCTTCTACATTAGAGATAGCACAAAGCCAATTGAGATAACAAGCTCTGGGTAATCAAGAGACCACAAACACTCTCATTGTAACTCTCTTACAAAACCCTATAGAGTAAAATATAAACTTGAAGCTCAAGGATGTAAGTGAGATTGAAAATCAGAAAAGAGAGCTTTTAAGAGCAAAAAAAACTCAATTAAAAGCTTTGAAAATATGAGCACAAAATAAAACTTGAAACTTTTTCTCTTTGAAAGCAAAACTAGATTTTCAATATAATTTGTTATTATGAATTATTCAATCCCAATGACCCTTTATATAGGTTTTAGAAAAACACTTTTAGAATAATTTTAACAGGTTTAAAAGGAAGAAACTGATCCTTAAAATTCAACCTGACACGTTTTAAAATACATGTTAAAAAATAGCTTTCAAAAACTTGCCGTTGCTGCCAATCTGGCAGAGTGTCGGTCGACCGGCCATTCAAAAAAATATGACTATTGGCTCTCGATCGACCGGTCAGTCGACCGTGTTTAAATGAGACCAAATGACTTATAGTCGGTCGAGCACCCGGTCGACCGAAATAGGGGACCGATCGACTGGTCGGTCGACCGAAATAGGGGACCGATCGGGAATGTGCACAACATGCACACCCCAATTGCCAGAGGTTCGGTCGACCGTTCTGGCCTGTAATAGGCACAGTCGACCACCCGATCGAACGACCTAGGCCAAAAAACTAGGTCAAGGTATTTTTGAAGATATAGAAAGTTTTCAAATTTTTTTTTAATTTTGAAAAAGAAAAAATATTCATAGCCATGAGATACAAGTTCTAAACAGAGATTGAAATTTTTAGAAAAATATGAAACAAGTATCAAAATCAAACATGTCAAAAACTATACTTTTGAAAACATGCATTTTTGTGTGTATATATCATTTAGCCTCAAATCTATATTCTACTCTTTAACAAACTAGTTTCTTATAAGGTTCTAATCGACTACGAGAATCTTCAAGTAAGCTTCTCTGATAGTGACGTTTGAGCGTTGTAGAGAGCTTTGAGCTATGATCCTGTACTTGAGTACCCTTGAGTCATCAACACCTTCTTTTAGAGGAAGAAACCTGTTAGATCTTTTTGAACCCTGAAATACACTCTTGAACTTGATTAGTACCAAATAACTTAATATGCTTTGTAATCATCAAAACACAAAACCGGGGATTGTAACCTTTGGGCCAACAATCTTGAACCTCAAATTGACAATTCAATTACACTTCTTGATTCAATATTAACTTCAGTATTTTTACCTCACTTCAAATGTTTTCCCAATTCAACTTTGAATCTTGTGCCCATACATCGTGAAATTGAATTACCCATCTTTCAAGGTTCGCATCTGGAACTTGATCAATATATAAATTCTGAAAGTCACATTGACAAGTTTTCCTTTTAGAAAAACTGAATTCAGACAAGAATGTGTTTTTGATCCTCAAATTTGTGATCCAGTTTAAATTTCTAAATCAATATTGACTCTTGTTTTGCTACCCGATCTGAGCAACATTTTAGAGTCAGTTTTGATTACCATACCTGCATCCTTGAACTTGAATCACCAACCGTAGAAAATCACATTCCATTATGGGGAAATGATTGTGGACTTGGGTTTCAACTTCTTGATTTGAACCCACTTTCTGAATAAATTTTGACTCCTGAACTTTCACTTGACTTCAGTCAATTTCCTGAGTCAATCATAGCTCATGTACTTCCTGACTCTAGATCTAGCATTCCATCTTTTCATACTCCATTTGGGACAAAGGTGTTGATAAAAATGACTTTGAAATTATTCTTTAAACTTGAAAATTAGATGGGGTAAAAATTCTTAATAAAAATCATCCATGTCCACATCATAATAATGGGTTATATTAGAAAGATCTCTAGTGGGTTCCTCCGAACTCCATGCAAATTAGATTGGGCCGAATTTCATGGACCAATCAGACCACCACCAAAACCACCACCTTGAGGTGATTTTTTCTTCCCTCTCTATTTGTTTCATGCATACATACATTCACGATTCCTGAAAGACAATGCATGGGATAAGTTTGGGAGAGGGCCTACTAATGTAGAGTTTTTAGATTTTCTTTTTTTTCACTTCTTTTAGGATATTCTTAGAATTCTTTTCCTTTTGTATAGAATTTTTTCCTCTCTTTAAAAAATAACTTTTTGAAACAAGGGACAAAGTTTTGATCTATTTTTGAGAAAATTAAGATGATCTTAGAATTTTTTAAAGCCTTAATTATGACATCTTATACCATGTTGAAATAATGGATCTTGTTTAAGATTATAGGTTAAGTATAAGAGATTAGATAGATAATTTTATCTTGAATTTTTTGCCTTAAAGAGTACGCACTTCACACTTACACAATTTTTGGGATGGAATCAAAAACCTAAAATATCATAAAGCAAAAATAAATATATATATATATGGTATATATTAAGAAAAAAACTGCTTATTAAGCTGAATAACTATGCCTCAAGAAGCATGATTATTCACGCCTAACGGTGATCATAAAAAATAAATGATCCCCTTAGTTTTGGGGCCTTGTTTACTTGAATTCTTAAACCCGAGAGATGTTTTCTCATCTGGTGCCCTAAGACCATCTGGTCTGGGAGTTATCGGTTGAAGACTCACTATCCAGGTAAACTAGAAAGCCTAAGAAAACTAAGGATGAAAAATAAAAGAAATATATATATATATGTATATGTGTGTGTGTGTCTATTATATATATATATATATATATATATATATATATATATATATATATATATATATATATATATATATAATGGTTGGAGTTGAAATCCCAAAAATCATCACTATCATAAAGTGCATATTATCTAGGTTTTATGAAGGATAAAATATTCAATCCAATTTTGAATTCTTATCTTAATTAATGACAAGATCTTGCTTTAGACTAAGTTTAAGGAAAAATAATTTTTGGTGGACTTATGATCTTATATTTTTATATTTTTACAAAAATATTTCAAAAATTTTTCTCTCTTTCAAAATGTGTTTTCAAAACACTAACTTTTGTTTTCTTTCTTCATGAATTTTGTGGGTGTAATTTGCTGAAAATCCTCAGGAGACAAAACTCCTCCTATAAGAGTAACTTAGAGGTTTAATGGCTTGTTGCACACACTCAGTGCAATTGCGTCACCTACGAAAGTAGTGTAATAACATTTGTAGTATCATTTTTTTTGTTTTGCTCAGGACGAGTAAAAGATAAGTGTGGGAGTGTGAATAGTCTACAAATCTGCATTTTTATATCGCATTTTCCTACCGTCTTATGAAGAAAATAATACTTCTCACCCATGTTTTGGTCTCTTTTACAGATAATCAAAATTAGAAGGGCTAAAGAGTAATAAGAGCTCATTAATCTCATTCTTTGGTAATTAAATCCTGATTTATTGCAGGCCAAGCTAGAGAGTTTTTAGAAGATACATCGAATCTAGACATTAGCGTGAATTTGACGAGAACCCAGATCTAAGCACCCGAATTCAAGGATACCTAGAAGGCCCTAGAAGTGAGACGTGACTGCTCACCAAAACCAGGGACCTAAGTCCCTGGCATGGTTATGGAAACACAGCTTTTGCCGCAATTTTGCAGCCATCTAGGCTAGCCACGCATCAATTTTGACGCGTGGCCTCGTCTCGTCTACTGAAGGCTTCTTTTGTCTATAAAAAGCCCTGCAGAGGACCTAAGATGGGATTCCAAGAGCAATAGCTAGCTTTTCTCCTCCATTACTGTAGTTTAGTGTAGGTGTTCTTCTTCTTTCTATTGTATTTTGTTTTCTCTTTTTGATTCATGTATTAGGGCAGAGAGATTCAGAGAGAGAAATATAGAGATTGATATAATAGATAGTGACAATCTATGTAATCTTCCTCTTTTCTTCAATGGTTTCTTCTCTAACCTCTAACATGACAAGCTAACTTCTATTTCATGACAATCTAACTACTAACCACTAATCATCTGACCTCTTCTTGAAAATTCACATGAATCTAATAGCATCTACAAGGCATTGCACTTGCAGCCATTGATGGCTGATGATAATGGATTCTAGCATCTAATTTTCTAACTTGCTAACCAAGCTAACTCTCTCTTATTTCACACTTGTTTCTAATAGTTTTGATGATCTATGATTTGTATTACCTTGATCTTGATGCAAGTTTTGAATGTGATGAACCATCTTATGTGCCATACTTTGTATTGCTTCTTGAAGCCAAGGACTAGTGATGGCCAAGGATCCGTTTAAGACAACTATTACTCAGAGGTTAGCATGATTAGTGGAGCATTTAGTAGTTAATTGCCATGAATCTTCTTCTCTTTTTATTTTATTTTCAAACATTTTTTTCAACATAAAAATACCATTTTTATTTCATGTTATTTTCATCTCCTATTTCGTCTACTTCTTCTTTTCTTTTATTTTGTTTTTAAACTATTTTCCAAAACCTATTCTTATTTTATTTTCTTTTATCTTATTTCTATTTTTTTTGTTTGCTTTCACCAATTCACAACAAATTCTTATTTGTTTTTCATATCGTCGTTTTCATCGCCTTCTTACCTATCATTTCTGGATTTCTTTTCTTTTTTTTTTCTTTTTCTCATTCTTTAAATAAAGAAGAAATTGTTAACATAACACATGAATAAGAACCATTAATGCTTCTATCGCCTCTCGTCCATGTGGATTCGACCCGTTGAGCCAATGTTATATAGGAAGTATCGAGGGAACATTAGCACACACACACACACACACACACAATTTCACTGATTTTATAAAACACAAGTTTTCAAGTGCGGGTTTCCACCCGATCACCTTGTGGCAGGCTTCGTACTAAAGCAATGAAACATCTTGGGTCGTGGTCTCGGTATGCACAGGTCCCACTACACACATAGGTCGTGGTCCCGGTATGCGCGGGACCCACTAAAAACATAACCCGTTGGTTTCATCATCAATTTTCAATAACAACCTCAGCTTACTCATATATGAATGTATATGTGTTGGGACGCTAGGGCACATATCTAGCTAGATATATAGATAGGATGAGTAATAATAATAATAAGATGCTAATCAATAATTCATCATGTTGTTTTGCAATTCTGGTTGTGTACACTCAAATTATGGTGAAGTGAGACATAAAATATATAGATGATGGTTTTCATGTTTGGATTATTCTTTCGACGTACTTGTCTCATAAAGCCGTAAACTAAGCTTGTACAACTAGTTTTACTTGTATTCGATATCATCAGTTTAATCGATTTTTTAATATTTTCTTAATTTAGGAGACAACTCGGGTTATATGAAACACCAGCATACGATGATGTGAGATATAAGGTATATATATGAGAGTTTTCTTGTTTGGATTATTCTTTCGATGTACTAATCACACGAATCAGTAATTTGGGCTTATTTAACTAGTTTTGCCACTTTTACTTTATTTATTGCCTTCTTACTTGCTCTTCTATGCCTGTGCACATGACACGATTTTCAATGCATGCTTATAGTTCAGATGAATCGATACACATATGTGCTTGTCCCTGCATGCCACTTGTCACTCATCTTGTCACTCGTTGGGATGCTTCTGACAACTCTGAATTTGCATGTCCAGATCTCAGAGCCTGAACCGGGATAGATTTTCTGGTAATTAGAGTTGCAGAATGTCGGCATCGTGGATCAGCAGTTGAACTGTCTGAGGCCCTATCTTTTCAGGCCCTCTGCTTGCCTCTCGAGTTTTCCTTTCGTAACTCATAAGCACTGCTTGTGTTGTTCATAATTGTATATCTCTTTGTATCCTCACATTCGTGCCTATCGATGATGTAATATTCATATAATATTGTGTCACATCTTGTGATAACTTTATAATTGTACTCATATGTTCGAATGCGTAATGCACTACGTACTTTCATACTCTGATTTTTGCATGCACTGATCCTAGCATATATGTGTGAGGGTATTTCTGACCTACATATATACGTTGCAGTAACGTTTCTATACCCATGGGATCGGGGCGTTACAGGATGTTATCAGAGCCTAAACTCTCACATCCACAGTACAACTAACCAGCAAATCAATGGTAATGAAATTTGTAACTGGAATGCAAGAGTCCTGGTTATACAATCCAACTATAACTGCAGAGTTATCTGTTTTCTCTTGATTGTCCTTCTTTCGATTTTTGAATTCCTTCCATTTTTCACTATTCTAGTTTTCATAGTCCTTATACCAACTTAAGATATGGGTAAATTAGTGAGGTAGTGGCAGGACAAATGTGATTTTCTCTCACCCTATTCTGGTATTCTTTGATTCTATTACATCGTCTTATCTTATACCAGTCAATTCTTTGACTTCTCATTCTAATCTTATATGTACAGATGCACAATAGGCATCAGTACAAAAAGTAGAGTAGTCATCACTTATGTAATTGGACAGATTGTGCCACTAGATGTTATTACGAAATGAATTTCTGAATTCAAGACTTCTACCAGATAGAGTTACGATATTTTTTCCATTTATACTATTCTAGAGGTGATCACTATCTCTTCTATCAACTTCATAGAACTCAGATATTTTTCAGAAGTAATCTACCGTAAAGTTGACATCTAGAAGATGACAATTAGGACTAGTTTCGGTTATTGTGAATTCTTGATCATGTCTTTTGGAGCAACAACGCCCAGCAGTCTTTATGGATTTGATGAGCCACGAACCCTGTTAGCCTCTCCAAGCAAGAGTCGTATACTAATCACGCGAGCTCAACCAGGCGTGGGCTTTGCTGCACCCTGATACTTAGCATTTAGCATTGTGTTACGCACTGACTTCAATACGTAAGCTTCGCCATGAGCGAGCATCACAGAGTGTCCATCGCACCTTATTGCTTAGCGCTTGATGTTGTGTTATGCAATGGCCCCACCTGGCCCTGACATAGCTCATGGCTAGTCCATCAGAGTTTATTATCCGAGCCTCATTCCCAGATTTCTCCCGCTTAACATGTTGATGGACTTAGTGAACCGGGTTTTCTTGCTGCATCTGAACCAACTGGTCATAATCTCTATTGACGATCTATTTAGCCAACCTTGCAAAGCTTGGGTATTCTCCATGTATTTAATTTATATTTGGTTATCATCCAAAGGTCAGTATTCAGGACTCTCTACGGTTCTTATAAATTCTTAGCAATGCTTTTCAGAGTAATTGACGTCCAGCATTTAGAACTCGTTATTATCGGTTGTTTGTCATTTATATATCCATGATCAGTTTATCGAGTTTTCTCTATCTACAATATTATGATCTTCTTCCAAAGTGACAGAAACATGCAGAACATCTAGTAATCTTATTACGGACTCTCCGCCAGGGACAGCTTTATGCCCAACAGAGTATCCTTTCTAATAAATAATATCATATTCTTGGGTCTCGTCATTGAAAGGAATAATCTCCGTCGATTCTAGCAAAATTCAGGCAGCAAAATTTTGGCCATTTTGAAGTCAACTTATATCATATAATTCAGAGCAGGTCAATTTGCTAAAGTTCTTGAGGTATTCTCTTATTAACAGATATCAGGTCAGTATTTATATGACAGGAAGTGCAGAAAACGTCTAGGTTTTGAGGTTATTGATCAGTAAGTTATGAGTGTAACCCTTAGTTATTCAAATCTTAATTGGTATAGTCTTCTTTCCAGTCTTCTCTGTGTTCATCTTCCCCTTATCGAAATTTTGAGGATGAAATTTTTGTAAGGTGAGTAGAATGTAACATCCCGTTCTCGGAATACGTACTCAGATATATATTCTGATTTTTTGATTGTATTCTTTAATTTTTCTCTTTATTTATTTTTTTTATGATTATGTATATCACTGCTTGGTATCGGATCTACATTCTCATACTGAGAGTTAGGCCTAGTCTGAATTGGGGACCCGGTCTTAGTTTATTACTTGATTTGGTCTTTCCAGTAATCAGATTTGATCGGTTTCAGTTTCAAATAGTATTTTTCAGTATTTTAGATTTTTCATGATTTATTGAAATTTTTCTGAAATATTTTACAGGATCATCAAAATCGGCATCGACCGGTGCCGCCAATCGATTCTCGGATTTTTGATTTACAAACAGAGTTGATTTTTAATTCACATTGTTCTTTAGGATCACATTTTCTATCTTAACACATTTTTGGAGATTTTTTTGAAATTGTCAAATTTTCACCAGATTGGGTGTCGACCGGTGTCACTGGTTGATTCCAGGTTTTTTTTAATTTGAAAATAAGATTGAATTTCTCAAATCCAATTTCATCATGTACCTTGTTATAATATTTGCTATTTTAAAAAATTTTGGAGACCTTTCCTAATTACTCTTTTTTTTTTGAGATTTTTGGTATTTTCCCAGATTCAGAGTTTTATCTAGATATTTTCTTTTCTCTTTTTTTTCATTTCCTTTTTTCTCCACTCTCTTTTGTTCCTTTTCTTTTCTTTTTCTTTTCCTTTTTTTCTTCACCTTAAAAACCTCCCCCCAAAATATCTCCTCCTCCTTTTATTTCCTTTTTCTTCTTTTTTCTTCTTCTTCTTTTCTTTTTCTTTCTTCTTCCCCTGCCGGTTGACGTAGCTCCCCCATTTCCCTCTCAAATTCTTTCTCTTCATAAATCTCTTCCTCTCCCTCTTGTTCAATCTCTCTCTAATCTCTCTAATTTCGCCTTCCCACTCTCTAACTCTCTCTCTCTCTTTCATCTTCTAACCCAACCATAATCGGCCACCACCATGGACACCCGGGGCCACCACTTATATCTCCGAAGAGCCATTGCTGGCGACAACCTTTGGCTCCTTGTCCTCCTCCTCTCCAACTCATCTCCAACAATAACAACAACAACTACAGCTACCTCTACATTACCACCATCATCTTCAACCCCCACCTTCTCCACCTCCAGAGGCCGATCCCCTCTTCGGCGAGCCCCCTCTCTGGCCAAGACACATCACCATAAATGCACACCACCTCCACTTCCTTCTTCCCCCTCCATCTATATCCACCATAACCACCACTATTTTTACCACCACCACCACTAAATCCCCAACATCCTCCATCACCTACCACCTCCAACACCATGTCCACCCTCACCCTGTCCTCCCTGGGAGGCCGGCCAGTGGCTGCACAGCCAGGGCGCGACCAGTGGGGGCCCTTGGCCCTGGCCTTGAGCTAGAGGGGACAACTATCCCTCTCTCTTCTCTCTCTTATTTTCTCTTTCCCAAAATTATATATATTTTTTAATTTGACATGTGCTCGTGTTCATGAGATTCTAGATTTGTGGCATTTTTTGAATATTTTAGGCGAGCGTTCTTACCTTATTATTGGGTTCCCTTGCTTCGTCGGGTTGAGTTTGTATTTTTTCAGAATTTATGTATTTTTATTTTCTTGTGTTGTAAATTATATTTTTATGCACTATGTGCCTGTATTGTATGTGGTAAAGTGCTTAGGACTATATGTATAGTATACTGTGATGAATACTTGTACTAGTGTACTTTACTTCCTGCACTTATACTCTGCCTGTAATGTGATATCTGCTTTATTACCATGTGTGGCTGACCCTTCGTAGTCATTTAGCCTCCGGGCTCTACATTTAGCCTCCGAGATTCACCACTCCATGAATAGTCTAATTATAATCATGTTTATATGTGTGGTTGTGTGTTACTAACACTTCTCCATGTACTTACTCGGCCTTTTTGGCCCTTCAGCCCATTGGGCTCTCACCCACTTTCTCGAAAGAGAGAATGCGTTCAGATCATCAGGTCTTTCAGCCCCGTCTAGTAGGCGAGTTTAGCACTCAGTGCTTTACCGCTATCTCCATCTGAGTATAGTTACACTGTAAGAGATAGCTATATATTATCGTGATTTCGCTGCGAGCGGTAACTACGCTGAGCATGATAGTGTTTGGCACTGTGCGCTATCTTCGCTCTAGCTTGCTTAGCTCCGCTCGATTGTTTGCTTGTCTATTCGCTGATGTTATTCCTGTCTTACTCAGTCTTTAGGCTTCACTACTCTATTGATAGCTTAGTTATTATATGTTATTGTGTTTACATACGTGTGTTTGGTACTAACACCTCCACAGGTACTTACTTGGCCTTCTGGGCCTTCAGCCCTTTGGGCTTTAACCCACTTCCTTGAAAGAGGGAGTGTCTTCAGACTGTCAGCTCTTTTAGCTACACCTGATAGGCAGACCTAGAGCTCAACGCTTTGCATCTAACTCCATTCGAGCATTGTTACACCATGAGCGAGGCTTCACCATGCGCGGTAGTATAGCGTTCATACGTTCGTTGCGTCGTGTGCGTTTAGCCGTGCCGCGAGCGGTAACCACGCTGAACGTGATAGCGTCTAGTGTTGTATGTTAGCTTCACTTTAGCTTGCTTAGCTCCGCTTAGATGTTCGCTTGCTTGCTTCCCACTTACCTGCTTGATAATATAACTATTATTCTTTTCTTGATGATTGTGAGGACTTTAAAACCTGTACTTAAATTATTTTTCAAAACTGTAGTGTTTTCTTTTATTCGCACAGATCTTTTTTATAGATACTATTTTCTTGTATCATACCATTCTCCTGTATCAAAACAGTTTTCTTGTATTCATACTGATCCCTTGTATCGGTACCATTTTCTTATATTGTGATATACGATAGTGATATCCACCATGCTTACTTGACACTTTACTCTTGCAAGCCATCACCTGACACCTGTTTGATATCACTTATTACCTGCTACCTGATATATTACCACTTGATTTGTGATTATCATATTTCAGAAATCCTATCCTACTATTCTATATTATATACATAGACCTGTATCTTTAGCACTTATGTACTCTTCTACTCCTGAATTTCAGAACCTGACTTACTCCTGATATTCTCATAAATTGATAATTACATAATAAACTATAAATTAGACAACTTACATCAGGTAAAGGGGAAACTAATGGACTTCAAGTGGTGAATATATTAACAGTGGTATTAGTTATGTTATGCAACTAAAACTTTAAGTTCTACCTGAGGGCCTCCAGGTGTTCTGAGAGGAGCGCTAGCTTCCTGCCTCATGTTATATTTCTGAATGGGCATAATATAGGACTCAACTCCTATACGCCTTATGGTAGGTTCCATACTCCAGCAACGGAACATCTTGGGCTATGGTTCCAGGTATGCATGGGACCCACTGTAAACATAACCCGTTGGTTTCATCATCAGTTTCCAATAACAACCTCAGCTTACTCATATATGGGTGTATGTGTGTTGGGACGCTAGGGCACATACCTAGATATATAGGTAGGATGAGTAGTAATAATAATAAATAAGATACTAATCAATAATTCGTCATGCTATTTTACAATTTGGGTTGTATACACTTGGATTACGGTGAAGTGAGGCGTAAGGTATATAGATGAGGGTTTTCTTATTTGGATTATTCCTTCAATGTATTTGTCTCATGAAGCCATAAACTGAGCTTGTACAGCTGGTTATGCTTATATTCGGTATTATTGATTTTATTGATTTTTTGATATTTTCTTAATTTAGGAGACAACTCAGGTTATATGAAACAAGTATACAGTGATGTGAGATATAAGGTATGGATATGAGAGTTTTCTTGTTTAGATTATTTTTTCAACGTACTAAACTCACGAATCAGTAATTTGGGCTTGTATAACTAGTTTTGCCACTTTTACTCTACTTACTGGCTCCTTACCTGCTCATGTATGCCTGTGCACACGAAATGATTTTCAATGCATACTTATGATTCAGATTTATCGATACATATGTGCTTGTCCTTGCAGCCACTTGGCACTCATCTTGCCACTAGTTGGGTTACTTCTAACAACCCTGAATTTTCATGTCCAGATCCCAGAGACTGAACCATGATGGACTTCCTAGTGATCAGAGTTGAAAAACGGTGGCGTCGTATATCAGCAGTTGACCTGTCTGGACCTTATCCTTCCAAGCCCCCTACACATCTCTCGAGTTTTTCTTTTGTAACTCAAGAGCGCCTTTTGTGTAGTTCATAATTGTATATCTCTTTGTATTCTTGCATTTGCGCCATCGGTGATCTAATATTCATATAATATTGTGTCACATCTTGTGATGGCTTTGTAATTATACTCATATATTGAAATGTATAATATACTACATACATTTGTACTCTGATTCTTACCTGTACTGATGGATAGCGTATATATGTTAGGGTTAATTTCGATCGACGTATATACATCGCAGTAATGTCTCCATACCTGCGGGATCGGGGCGTTACAAAACCAAAACCAGAGCCAGAGCCAGAACATATGAAGAAAGTACCAGTGAAGCCCTATGTTCCACCAGTTTCATTTTCCTAGAGGCTAAGGAAACAAAACACAGATAAGTAATTTTCGCAATTCGTAGATATGTTTAAGAAATTTCTTATTAACATAACTTTTGCAGAGGCCTTAGCACAGATGCCAAAGTACGAAAAGATCATGAAAGATATCCTGAGAAATAAAAAGAAACTAGAGGATTATGAGGCAATGATGCTAAATGAGTGCAGCACAGTTCTTTTGAATAAACAATCCCTTAAGTTAGAAGATATAGAGAGTTTTTCTATACTATTGAAAATAAAAAATTGTCAATTTGAAAAAGCTTTATGTGATCTTAGAGCTAGCATTAATCTTACGCCTTTGTTTGTTTTCAGGAAACTTAGATTAGGATAGGCAATGTCAATGACGGTATCACTCCAACTTGCAGACAGATCGATCAAATATCCATGGTGGGTGATTGAAGACATACTTGTGAAAGTATACAAGCTCTACTTATCGGCAGATTTCATCATCCTCGATATAGAGAAAGATAGGGAAGTACCTATTATTTTAGGTAGACCTTTCTTAGCTACTAGTAATATATTGATTGACATCTAACAGAGCAAATTGACTCTTCGTGTGCAGGACAATGAAGTTACTTTCAATGTCTTTGAAGCAATGAAAATCTGATGGAAAATGAAGCTTGTTTCAGAATTCATATGTTGGAGAAGCCTATGGTGGAGACTATGATAAGCCAAATAGATGACTCTCCTTTTGATGAAGCTTTAAATTCCAATAAAACTTTCACAACACTATGGTATGCTAACATAGTTAATTATTTGGCATGTGGCATTATTCCCCCAAAGTTCTATCAAAGAAAGAAGAAATTCCTTTCTAATGCAAAGTATTATCAATAGGAAGACCCTCTGATGTTCAAAAATTGTGCCAATCAAATCATTAGAAACTGCTTACTGGAAGAGAAGTGAGGAGAATTCTTCATCATTGTCATGAAATAGAGACTGGAGTCCACTTTGGGCTCACAAAAATAGCAGAAAAGGTATTTAAATATGGATTCTATTGGACTACATTATTTAAAGACACATATGCCTTTGTTTAGTCATGTAAGACTTGCCAACGAAGTGGGAATATATCAAAGAAGAATGAAATGCCACTAAACAAAATCCTTGAAGTGGAATTATTTGATGTTTGGGGTATAGATTTCAGGGGATCATTTCCACCCTCTTATTGTAATCAGTACACTCTTGTGGCGATGGATTATGTGTCAAAGTGGGTAGAAGCCGTAGTATTACCGACTAATGATGCCAAGGTGATGGTAAAATTTCTGAAGAAAAACATATTCTCAAAGTTCGAAACACCACGAGCAATTATAAGTGATGGAGGTAAGCACTTTTATAACAGTCAATTTAAATCTTTATTGAGCAAATATAGAGTCAAGCATCATGTAGCTACTCCATATCATCTCCAAACAAGTGCACAAGTTGAGGTGTCCAAAAGAAAGCTAAAACAAATCCTGGAGAAAACAGTTAGCAGTACAAGGAAAGATTTGTCCAAGAAGCTTGATGACGCATTATGGACATACCGAAAATCCTTCAAAACACCAATAGGTATGTCTCCCTACCGTTTGGTATATGGAAAGGCTTGTCACCTCTCGGTCGAACTAGAGCATAAAGCGTAATGAGCAACAAGATTCCTTCATTTCGACCTACAAAAAGTGAGAGACAAGAGAATCTTTCACTTAATGAGATAGATAAGATGAGGAACTATGCATATGAAAAGACTCGAATATATATGGAAAGAACAAAAGCATGGCACGATAGACATATTGCAAGACGGGAATTCGTTATGGGACAACAGGTTCTTTTATACAATTCCCACCTTCAACAATTTCCTGGTAAGTTGCGTTCAAGATGGTCAGGTTCGTTCGTGGTTAAGCGAGTTTTCCACATGGTATAGTGGAAATTATCAATGATGAGAACAGAACTTTTGAAGTCAACGGTCAAAGATTGAAGCCATATATTGGAGGGGATTTCAACAAGCAAGAGGCCTCCTTCAACCTAACACCATTGAATAATCAAATCAGAGAAAGTCTAGCTAATGACAATAACTTAAAGCGCTTTTTAGAAGGTAACCCAAGCTTTCGAACCTAGACTTTTTTCTTTTATTTAGTTTTAAAACTTTTTTTTACTGTCCAACCTATGTTAATTATTGTCTTTTCAAATACAGAGATGAATAGTGAACCAGAGAAAAATTCAAGAGATAAAGATCAAAGCAGAAATCAACTTAGCAGAGCAGAACGACGATTCTACTGTCCAACTTTAACGATATGACATCTGAGTTTGCAAACGTGAGTACATAAATTTCACCTATTTTTAGAAATATTTACTTTTGAGCATTTATTCCACTTGAAAAACAAAGAAATTTATGATTATAATAGAGCTTTCTTGCCTTTTGGGAGTATTTTCAAATTTTGGGAATTAATTTTTTGAGTTTTCAAGCATGAGGGCATGCTTCAGTTTAGGCATGGGGAGAAAATAAAATTTTCTTTTTTAAGTTTAAAATTTGAATTTTGCATTAACTTTTTGGTTAATATTTGAAGTTTCCTTTTAAAGAACCTTGTTTTTAGAAAATTTTTATCTTTTTTCAAAGATTAATTGGATTTAAATTTGAATTTAAATTTAGATTGAGTGATGGATTAAAAATTGAGTAGACATAGGATTCTTTCCTTTTTAAAAAAGAAGAAGAAGAAGGCTGTAAAGCTAACTTTTTCCTTCTTCTTTTCACAATATCCCGAGATCAAAACTCTGAAACCAGAGAGTTCTGAAGAACAAGGAAAAGAGAACAAGCAGTGCAGAGCCAAAATCTCAGCAAGAGAAGTGAATTTCATGGTGAATCTGTCGTAATAATAGTTGTTCCACTGTCCACCTGCAGAGACAGGGGATCATATTTCCCAGTTCTATGAATTATCCCATATAATTTGAGTTCATATCTATGTTTTTACACCATGACGAAGTTTATTGCTGAAAAGAATTTCTTTATGATTTTTCAAGCTTTCAGTACGTATTTCTTTGAAGAGATCATGAATAGGAACTGGGGTTATTTGATTCATGTAGGGAGCACCGATCACTACATCCCTAGTTTAGTAAAGCAATGACATTGACAATCATGCCTATAGGATTCACATAAATTGGAGAGGAGAGAGGAAGATTGTAGATTTACAATTACATCGGACTTGACTGAAATTTCTCTTGCTCTTGGTTTAAATCAAATTCCTATAAGGGTAGAGGATTATATAAGTTTAATGGGTGAAAATTGTAGATTGGCTACACATGGGGGGATAAATACGAAAACTCTTTATCGTAATGTTCATGCCATTTGTAGATGGTTAAGCACTAATGTATTTGGAGTTTACATACATGACCACATTTTATAACCAAGTATTTCATATTTTGCATATTTTTATGACAAAGAACCAATAATTTTATATGTGTTTTCAATTATTCAATACTATATGCAATATTAAGTATACGTAATCTAAGAAACATAAGGTCACATTTTCTTTGCCTATTCTTTTTACCCAAATTTGTAGAAGTTGGATGCTTGAGAATGAGAGTAATGAGATGAATAGAAATTGAGTTATGATTCAATTGAAAGTAAGACCACACATATTTTACATCTCTACAAATAGATTGGATGAACGAAATGACTTATGCCGATATTCATTTGTCCCATCAAATTCTTTCGAAGAAGATGCAGATGATGAGCAATTCTTTAAATAAGAACCACCTCAAGACAATAGAGAATTCATGATAAAAATTTGGGAAGATTTGAAGAAAACTTATAAGTTGGTATAAGGATTAAACAAAAAGGTAAAAGTCATTACCACATACTAGGAGATCTAGATTGGAGGGTGCGGGAACTAGCAAGAGAGGGAGAAGATCATGATTGTATCAAAGCTTGGACCAAGTCAAGAAGAGGAAGAAGACTTTCAAGAGAAGACTTGTGTCTAGGTTTGTTTGTAAGTAAGATTTTGTTTTTAGACAAAATGTAAATGATAGATGAGTTAGTGGATTGCTCAAGTTCATATACACTCACACACAAGATTTATATGAGATTTCATAAAAGAGTTTTCATTTTGAAAAATACCGGTTGGTTTTTAAGATTAAAAATCAATTAATAATATACATGTGTTTTATCAAAACTCATTTTAGAGCTTAACATCAAAAACATAGATATTTCATCATATATATGTAGTGGATCATATCCATACACACTAAGCTTAAAAAGTGTTTAGAATATCTTGTTTTTGTATTTGGAAAAGTTTTAGAAAAATCGATTTTGGAAAATACAGATTTTTGTTTAAGGCAAAACTTCTATATTACAAAAATAGTTCGAAATATTTGTAACATGTTTTGATTTTTACTCAAACATGTTTGTATATCAAAGTATATCACTGAACTTATTTTTATAGAATTTATGGGATTTTATTGAAGGAAAAAGACCGAGTTTTAAATCTCTACAATGTTGGTTATGGCCTTCTGCCGGTCGACCGCACGGTCGACCGAGCCAGAGGTCGGTCGACCGACGTGCATAAACGTGCATGGTTTGTTTGGCTGGAGGGCCGGTCGACTGACCCGGTCGACCTCCAGAGAGCTCTGCTCTCTAGAAATGGCCCTGGTCGACCGGACGGTCCATCGGCAGAGAGCTACTGCTCTCTATATCCAGGCCACAGTCGACCGGCCGGTCGACCGCTGGCACAACGGTCAGAAATCTGACAGTTGGCCGGTCGACCGGGCGGTTGACTGATAGCAGACCAGGCTGCTGAGTTGGCCTCCAACGGCCACATTTTTGAAGCCTATAAAAGGGGCTTCTCTTGGACTGTTTTAAACTAGATTTTAAGGGGTTTTAAGCTAGTTTTTCATACATTTCTAAGTATTTATCTCCACCTGTTTTAGAGCCAAATACTTCCATATCAAAGGAGAGTTTTTCAAGAGTGTTTTGTAAAAGAGATTTCTTGAGCTTTTCACCACCAAATCAATCCAAGTTTTTCTTACATACACTTGAGCTATCCATTGCTACATCTATCCTATATGGATCTTTGTTGTGAGAGTGTTTGAGGTGATCAAAGTGTTTTGATCACCAAAGTGTTCTACTTTGTATTTGAGGAGGCGGACTTGCGGGTTCTCGTTGTTTCGAGTTCTCGTGAGAGCTCGGTGTAGAGGTGCGGCCTCGCAAGCTAGTGTGCTTGCGTTGTGTAGTTCTTGCGGGAACAAGAGAGGGACTAGTGAGTCCAAGGAGTTCTAGTGTGAACTCATTGTAGGTGTTGAGGCACCGAGTGATCCGGTGGGATCATTTATAGTGGAAATCCTTCATAGTGTTGAAGGCGGGACGTAGAGCAAGGGTGCTCGAACCTCGAAACAAATCTCCCGTATTTGTGATTGCTCTCTCTATCTCTCACTTGTGTTTATATCTTGCATGCTAACATTACCTTTATCTTTTCTTATTTGATATACTTGTGCTTAATTGTTATATGTTTGAAGTTTGTTTGCTCACACTTGTATTCAACCAAGATAGCCATAGCGGCACCTCAACTCTTATCTAGAGGAATCTTGAGGAGATAGTTTAGAGCCCTTCACCGAGAATTCAGCTACACTCTTGTATTATACTTAGTGTGTCTAGCTAAACAGTTTTTAGTTTACATAAATAGTTTTAATTCTGCATTAATTCATCATTAGATTAGCTAGTCACCTATTCACCCCCCTCTAGGTGATTTCAATTAGTATCAGAGCATGGTGCTCTTGATTTGGGTCTAACAACTTTGAGTTAAAGATCCTCATTAATAGCTAATCACAATATTTACACACACACATGGACTTCATGTCACCTCCCACTTTTTATATTCTTAACGTCCAAACTTGAAAGGTTAAAATGTCATTATACCTCAAAGCCCTAGTATTCATGTCTATTTTGCCACTATTAAAAATTTATATTGTTTAAACAGCAAACACCTTGAGGCTAATGCAAAAGTCATCAATGCTTTAAAGTCAACCCTAAATGATGAATATTTATCTAGGGTTTCTAACTTTGATTTGACTTTTGTAGTATGAAACACTATAGTCTCCCTTGACGAACAAGAGCAATACTATGTGGGGAGCAACTCGGATGATGCTTCCAACTTGTGCTATATGGTCCAAGGAGATAATCCCCTTGAGGTAAATTCTGAATCTGAGTTAGAAGAAGATATTGACATATCTTATGATAAGCTTGAATCTTTTTTGTTAACAGCTTCTTAAAAAGTATGAGTTGCTTAAAAAGGATAATAAGAAATTGAAAAATAAATTTGATTCCATGTTAAAAGAAAAAAATTCTTTTCAAGATAAATTGGAATGCATTTCAAAAGAAAATGATATGTTGAAAAAGGATAATACTTCCTTGACTTCTAAATTGAATGATCTTTGTGAAGAAAATACTTCTTTGAAAAATGAAATTATTTTGGTGGAAAAAAAAGGAAACTGCTTTGAATGAAAACAACTCTTTAAAAAGAAAAATTACTTCAAAGGAAAAGGAAAATGTTTCTAAAAAGAATAAGATTGTTGATTCTCATTCTCACCATGCTTTTCATGTAACCATTGATAAAAATGAGATTAAATTTTTGAAAAATAAAATAGATTGTTTGAGCTCAACTTTGAGCAATTGTGCATTCAATCATAATAGATTGGAAACCATGTTTCAAAAGAAACAAGCTCCACATGTTCATGCACATCACCCACGGCACATATATGTACATTTTTCCATCATGATCACACTCACTCTCATGTGCATTCTAGAGTGTACACATTGCGGCTGGAAATGCCATTTAGCAAAGTTTTGTTATGATAAGGTAAATTCTATGAATTTTGGTAATAAAAATGTTTGGGTTCCAAACAAAGCTAACCCCGTGGACCCTAAAGAAAATGGGTACCAAAATCCCCACCTCTTGTGTTTGATGTAGGTGTAGGCTCTCACATGACGTGAGAGAGTTGGTGTCTGTTGGCCCAGAGGCCCTTCACTCTAGTTTTGATGATGATTAACTCATGTACTTATTGTTTACTAATAATCTTGTGATATTTAGTTTCAGATATTTGATCAAAATATTATTAGGTGATTAGCTTCAATAAAGGTGTTTTGGAGCTTTCACATGGTGATTCAAGAGCTCGCGTGTTAAGATCGCATCTAGCACTCGGTTGGAGTCAAGCTCGTTGGATTGTGTTTGGATCGAGTCGATTTAGAGATGGAGTTCTACAAGAAGATATCAGTTTGTTTAGTCTAAAATTGTGTTTAGATCATTATAAAGATTATATAGTGTTGATATGCTCAAGTTCACATACACACACTTGTTTTAAAGTATCATATTTTGTTTTCGGTTTAACCGGTTTTAGATTTCTAGTTCAAATATATAGTTTTCATGAATAGATTGAATCAAAATAAGTTTATAAGTTTTAATGTATATTAGATTTGATCTATATACATTTATGCTTCATATACTTAGAAAAACTTATTTTGAAAAGTCTATTCATGTGTTTGGAGTTTTGTATTTAAACAAAACTTATTTTTGTATTTAATGTCAAAAACATAGATATAATATCTTTCATGTATATTGGATTCCATCCATATACAATATGCTTCAAAGTTGTTTCAATATCATGTTTTTGTATTTACATGAGTTTTGGAGAAAACGTTTTTCCATTTCAAAATCCAAGTTTTGAAAAATACGGATTTTGGTTTAAGGCAAAATTTCAAGAACACAAAAATGGTTCAAATTGTTTATAATGTGTTGAATTTTTGTCACACATTTTTGTATTTCAAAGATCGAACAAGAACTTATTTTTGTGAAATTTATGTGTATTTTATGAGATTTAACTAAAGTCAAAAACCCAAGTTTTTAATCCCTACAATAGTTTGACCTGGCTGTCTGCCGGTCGACCAGATCGGTCGACCGAGGCAGAAGTCGGTCAACCGGTCCGGTCGGACGTGCACAGACGTGCACGCAGCCATGGGCTGGTGGGCCGGTCGATCAGGCGGTCGACCGTCCAGAGAGCTCTGCTCTCTGGAAATGGCCTCGATCGACCGGCAGAGAGCTCTGCTCTCTATATCCAGTTCCGGTCGACCGGCCAAAGATCCGTTGCTCTCTGGTTCCAGGCCCGGTCGACCGGTGGCACAATGGTCATAAAAATGACCGTTGGCCGGTCGACCGGCCAGTCGGAAGGGCATTTCTATCCTTTCCTGGCTGCCAACGGGCAGATTTGTTTTGGGGCTATTTATACCCCATTCTTTGGCTGAATTCATCAAGATTTTAGAAGAGAAAAATTTACATCTTTCAAGTGTTTTTCAGCAAGAGTTTTTGGTGCTAAAAGATTTATTTATATTTGTTTTTAAAATGTTGGAATTTCAAAGAAAATAGAATTTTTTGGGAATTGGTTTTTGATCTAAATTTCTATATCTATTTTGAGATTTTCCCAAGTATTTTTCTTTGTTCCAAACACTTTATTTTCTCACACTTGAGCTATCATATCTATCCTATCTATAGGATCTTATTTTAGTGAGAAAATTGATTTGTGATTTGTTTAAACCACCAAGTGTTGTAAACCTTTCATAATTTGTGATATCGCTCTAGTGAGAGGTGATTGTGTTGATATCTCTCTAGTGAGAGGTGATAGTGGAGGTTGTGTTGGTATCCCTCTTTGTGAAGAGGTGATTGTGGTGTTGTGGCTTTGTGCCTTATCCCTCAAGTGTGAGGTTGATAGTTGTTTGGCTAAGTGCCTAGACCCTCTAGTAAGAGGTGGTTGTGGTTGTTTTGGCTTTGTGCCTATCCCTCAATTGTGAGGTTGATCTTGTGTGGCTTAGTGACTTGCCTCTTCTAGTGAGAGGTTGTATTTGTTGAGAGAGGAGTTGTGTACTCCCAAGTTGTATTTGCCCAAATTCTCAGTAGAGGTTCCCTGTGTGGGAAGTCCTGTGTGGACAATATAGTGGAAATCCTTCTGTGTGAAGGCGGGGGCGTAGAGCTGGGTGCTCGAACCTCGAAACATATCTTGTTGTTTGCGATTGATCCACTATCTCTAAACTCTCTCTTATATTTTGCCTTGCATCATTTCATATTGTTCATATCATTTATATGCTTGGATTTGTTTGTGTGCCTCACTTGTGTTCAACCAAGAGAACTTCATATAGCACCTCGACTCTTATTTAGAGGAATTTAGAGGAGATAGTCTAGAGCCCTTCACTGAAAATTCGGCTACACTCTTTGGTTACACTAAGTGTGTTACATTTAGTTTTTAATTCCGCATTATTTGTCATTAGATTAGCCATACACCTATTCACCCCCCCTCTAGGTGTACTTTCAATTGGTATCAGAGCCTATGCTCCTGATATTAGGTTTAACCACCTAGGAGTGAGATCTTGATTGCTAATCTAGTATTTGCATTTGCACACTTACTTATTTACACTCACTCATGGACTTCATGACCCCTCCCATGTATGATACTTCAACATTATTGTTTGGAAAGTTAGGATGTCCATATACCTCAAAACCCTAGGTTTGCATGTTTTTCTTACCGCTGCCAAGAAATCCTATCTTGGTAATAGTAAGCATATAGAAGCCAATGTACAAGCCCTATGGCACTTAGAAGCACACTTAATAAATAATATTTGTATATGCTTTCTCATTGTGATTCCGCTTTTGCAGTGTGGAACACTTTGACCTCTCCCGCGCTACAAACGATGAAATATGTGGAGGAAGAATCTAGTGGAGGAGAATCCGAATAACATTGCTATATGGTCCAAGGGAATGACTCCCTTGAGGTACATTCGGAAACTCAACTAGATGATAGTGCTAGTTCTTCCGGCGATGATTATGTTGACGCCGATGCTTTAAATGAAGAACTTTTCATTGTTTGTGAAAAATTATTAGAAAAATATAAAGTTTTGAAAAAGAAAAGTTTTGGACTTAATAAAGAAAATAAGAATTTGGTTTCAAAACTTGATTTGGTTTTGTAAGAGAATGTTGAGATTTCAAATGAACGGGGCTCATTGAAATCCCAACTTGAACTTGCTCTTAATGAAATAAAATTTTGAAAAATAAAAATGATTGTGATGAAGTTTTGAAGAAAAATGAAGTTCTATCTTCAAAACTTGTTTTTGTTTTAAAAGAAAATGATTCTTTGAAAAATAAAATTATTTCTATTTCAAAGGAATTGGATTTGATTTCTAACAAAAATAAATCTTTGTAAAATGATATTGACTCACATGTTTACCATGCTAGTGTAGCTTCATCATCTAGCATACCTATTGCATGCTCTACCTCTTCTTCCATTATTGAAAATGTTATATCCATGTTAAAGAATAGTGTTGATTATTTGGGCTCCACTTTGAGCCAATGTGCCTTAAACCACACACGTTTGGAATCCATGTTTCGCAAGAAACAAGTTTCACATATGCATGCACATAAACCACGGCATACACATGCTTCCCACGTTCATATACATAATACAATGTATGCTCATGTGTACACTTATACACATTGTGGACGTAAGGGCCACCTTGCAAAATTTTGCTTTGATAAAATTCATGATTCGAATTTTGCAAATAAGTTTGTTTGGGTTAGGAAAGATGCTAACCCCCATGGACCCAAAAGAGTATGGGTACCAAAAGTCATTCCTATTTTTGATGTAGATGTGGCTCTCGCTTGACGTGAGAGATATTGGTGCCTTGAGGTGAATGCGTTCCAAGCTAAACGATGACTATTTTTGGATGCATCACTTTCAAGGGGAGTTTGGTGAAAAGACCACCTTGGTTTGGAGACCTAGAGATTTGCCCTCAAGGTTTTGGTAACGATCTCTAACTCCCATTTAGTTTACATGCTTTCATATTATTGACTTTTAGCATGTTTTGATTTTTCATGATTATTACATTAAATGCCATGATGATTAGAATTGTGATATACATATGTAGTATTTTTGAGATACATCCATGTTCTATATGGATTTATATTTTTGTGTTCTCACTTTAGTTTAGCTATATTGTATATCCTAGTCTAATACATGTGTATTTACATAATGATCATATTGGCTTATGTTTTTCGTTTTATGCTTCATGTTTTGATTACATGTTTAGATATAGATTTCATTAACATTTGTGTATATACTTGTACAACTAGTGAGCCACAAATAGATTATTATATGTTTGTGATTGATTGCTCATTTGTACTCATTAGATGTACTAGTATAGCCTAGTTTTGATGATTCATGCATTTTGACTTATATTCCCTATTTTTAGACATGTTTTTTTTATGATAATGTGTTTTAGCTTCATGTACATGTTAATTTTGTCAAAACTATTGAATATACATGTATACCCTTGAGTCATTTGCTTTTCATGCAAAATCTCTTTATAGACTCAATTGTGTTTGGATATGTATGTATGCATTTAGTTTTGACAAAACATACATATGCCTTGAAGGTGGTATTATTTTAATGAAAATTAAATTTTCATTTTTTAAATGAATTTCATATTAAGCTTAAATGCCTTATTTCCATGATGTTGATTATATGACTTTTTACACTCCATGTTTGATGTTTACTCATGATTTGGTTTCATAAGATTATATGAGCTTTATTTCTATTTGAGTGTTGATGATTGTGTGATTTTCAAAGTTTCATGGTTATATTCTTGTTTTATTCCTTACTTGAAGGATTTCGTAGTAGTTTTCAAGATTATTATAAAACTAGTTGCGTATTCTTCATTTTGGTAGTGTTTTCAAATATGCTAAAAGTATTTTCAAACTCATTTTTGAAAACCCCTACCCTTAAAGGGCAGTTGGATAGGTGACCATGCCTTGTATGCTCTTTATTGAAAAATCTATTTAAACATGTGCATGAAAGGGAGGTAGCTTGAGTTATACACTTGATCCTCATCATATTTTCAATTGGTATTCCAATTGATATTTTCATGCTTGTATACTCATCTTTGGTTTTCTATATATGTATGTTTCAAATCTCAAAAAGTATCAATTTCTATTGGTATTTATATTTTCATACATATATATATAATTTATTGTTCTCACTATATCTTTACATCTTAAAGCACAAATTATGTTTATGCTAAGCTTGATTTACTCCTTAATGACTATTAGTTTTAAAATTGGTATTTTATACAAGCTTATGCATCACTTTCATTGGTATCTCATAAGGGGGGAGAAAACTTCATGTTTTAGTTTTCAATCGATTGTATTTTCAATTAGTATCTTACTCCCACTCTTTATGATGAAAAATGATATTATTTGGTATATTATTTTTCAATTGGTTTCCTATGCTCTTAATGAAAAATATTTTAATTTAGAATATGCTAACATTTTCAATTTGGTATCTTTATTGCAAAATGAATTGTTTAACCAAATAGTTGGTTTATTTTTAAATTGGTATCATATTTTATTTTAAATTGGTATCTATATTGAAATGAGTTATGTTTATATAAAAATATTTGGCTTTCATTTTCAATTGATATCAAAATTAATATTCTCATTTGGTATCAAAATTACAAGATGTTTACAATTGGTATCAAGATTCTAAATACATATATAGTTCTATTGGTATCAAAAGCATACAATATTTCATTTTCTATTGGTATCAAAAGTTTACAAGATATTTTCAATTAGTATCTTTTGGTATCTTAAAATTTTTATTTATTTTCAATTGATATCATAATTTGGTATCAAAAGTTTTAATATGTATTGCTTATATGTAAGGGGAGCTTAACATCTTCTCTATATATAGATTCATGTTGAGTGTATCTCATATTGAGAAGCTTGACCGCTCTTCTTTATGTCTTACACGTGTGGAGGAGGAGCTTCACATCTCGTTTTATACATTGTATATTATGCGTTATGTGATTAGGGTCTAGTCATCTCTTTTTCATATAATGCATGTATGTAGAGGGAGTTAACTTCACGTCTTTCCTCTTCATGAATGTATATCGCATATATGTATCTTTATTGTTTGTTTTATGCAA
This sequence comes from Agave tequilana, assembly GCA_038442645.1. Classification (NCBI taxonomy): domain Eukaryota; kingdom Viridiplantae; phylum Streptophyta; class Magnoliopsida; order Asparagales; family Asparagaceae; genus Agave; species Agave tequilana. Next base: position 143,556 of record JAVJIF010002912.1, read on the forward strand.
AAGGGGAAGAACATTTTTTTATGCCCCTTTGTTGATTTTTATTGTTTGACAAAAAGGAGGAGAATTTTTTTTAGTTTACTTTTACCCCTTTGTTAATGAATTGACAAAAAGGGGGAGAACTATTTGAGTTTATATATGCATGCCTTTATATTTATTGTCTATGCATATTTGTTTTGTTTATGCAAAAATGAGGAAATAAACATTAGATATTAAATATTTGTGCTCATTTATGCATCTTTATATTGAGCATTCATTGCATATCTATTTGTTTATAGTTATGCATGAGTTAAGGGGGAGCTTCTATGAAGCTTAACTTTAATCCATGCATATATAACTTCATGAGTTTTGTCATCATCAAAAAGGGGGAGATTGTTGGCCCAGAGGCCCTTCACTCAAGTTTTGATGATGATTAACTCATGTAGTTTTTGTTTACTAATAATCTTGTGATATTTAGTTTCAGATATTTGATCAAAATATTAGTAGGTGATTAGCTTCAATAAAGGTTTTTTGGAGCTTTCACATGGTGATTCAAGAGCTCGCGCGTTAAGATCGCATCTAGCACTCGGTTGGAGTCAACCTCGTTGGATTGTGTTTGGATCGAGTCGACTTGGAGACGGAGTTCTATAAGAAGACATCAGTTTGTTTAGTTTAAGATTGTATTTAGATCATTCTAAAGATTAGATAGTGTTGATATGCTCAAGTTCACATACACACACTTGTTTTAAAGTATCATGTTTTGTTTTTAGTTTAACCAGTTTCGGATTTCTAGTTCAAATATATGGTTTTCATGAATAGATTGAATCAAAACAAGTTTATAAGTTTTAATGTATATTAGATTTGATTTATATACATCTATGCTTCATATACTTAGAAAAACTTATTTTGAAAAGCTTATTCATGTGTTTAGAGTTTCGTATTTAAACAAAACTTATTTTTGTATTTAATGTCAAAAACATAGATATAATATCTTTCATGTATGTTGGATTCTATCCATATATAATATACTTCAAAGTTGTTTCAATATCATATTTTTGTATTTACTTGAGTTTTGGAGAAAACGGTTTTTCATTTCAAAATCCAAGTTTTGGAAAATACGGATTTTAGTTTAAAGCAAAATTTCAAGAACACAAAATGGTTCAAATTGTTTATAATATGTGTTGAATTTTTGTTACACATATTTGTATTTCAAAGATCTAACAAGAACTTATTTTTGTAGAATTTATGTGTATTTTATGGGATTTAATTAAAGTCAAAAACCCAAGTTTTTAATCCCTATAATAGTTTGACCTAGCTTTCTGCCGGTCTACCGGATCGATCGACAGAGGCAGCAGTCAATCGACCGATCTGGTTGACTGACATGCACAGACGCACACGCAGCCATGGGCTGCTGGGCGGTCGACCGGGCGATTGACCGTCCTGAGAGCTCTGCTCTCTGGAAATGGCTCCAGTCGACCGGCAGAGAGCTCTGCTCTCTGTATCCAGTTCCGATCGACCGGGCGGTCGACCGGCTAGAGAGCCGTTGCTCTCTGGTTCCAGGCCCGGTCGACTAGGCGATCGACCGGTGGCACAACGGTCATAACAATGACTGTTGGCCGGTCGACCGGAAGGGCATTTCTGCCCTTTCCTGGCTGCCAACAGGCAGATTTGTTTTGGGGCCATTTATACCGCATTCCTTGGCTGAATTCATCAAGATTTTAGAAAAGAAAAATTTACAACTTTCAAGTATTTTTCAGCAAGAGTTTTTGGTGCTAAAAGTTTTATTTATATATTTTTTTTAAAGTGTTGGAATTTAAAAGAAAATAGAGTCTTTTGGGAATTTGTTTTTGATCTAAATTTCTATATCTATTTGGAGATTTTCTCAAGTATTTTTCTTTGTTCCAAACACTTTATTTTCTCACACTTGAGCTATCATATTTATTCTATCTATAGGATCTTGTTTTAGTGAGAAAATTGGTTTGTGATTTGTTGAAACCACCAAGTGTTGTAAACCTTTCATAATTTATGATATCCCTCTAGTGAGAGGTGATTGTGTTGATATTCCTCTAGTGAGAGGTGATAGTGGAGGTTGTTTTGGTATCCCTATTTGTGAAGAGGTGATTGTGATGTTATGGCTTTGTGCCTTATTCCTCAAGTGTGAGGTTGATAGTTTTTTGGCTAAGTGCCTAGACCCTCTAGTAAGAGGTGGTTGTGGTTGTTTTAGCTTTGTGCCTATCCCTTAATTGTGAGGTTGATCTTGTGTGGCTTAGTGACTTGTCTCTAGTGAGAGGTTGTATTTATTGAGAGAGAAGTTGTGTAATCTCAAGTTGTATTTGGCCAAATCCTCAGTGGAGGTTCTCTGTGTGGGAAGTCCTGTGTGGACGATATAGTGAAAATCCTTCTGTGTGAAGGCGGGAACGTAGAGCTGGGTGCTCGAATCTCGAAACATATCTTGTTGTTTGCAAATGATCCACTATCTCTAAACTCTCTCTCTTATATTGTGCCTTACATCATTTCATATTGTTCATGTCATTTATATACTTGGATTTGTTTGTGTGCCTCACTTGTGTTCAACCAAGAGAGCTTCATATAGCACCTCAACTCTTATTTAGAGGAATTTAAAGGAGATAGTCCAGAGCCCTTCACTGGGAATTCGGCTACACTCTTTGGCTACACTAAGTGTGTTGAATTTAGTTTTTAATTCTGCATTATTTGTCATTAGATTAGCCATACATCTATTCACCCCCCTCTAGGTATGCTTTCAGTGCCTTAGTGGTGGATGCATGGGCTAGATGGACATACAAAATTGATGCACCGCTATCAAGGTAGTTTTTGTGGTAAGACCACCATATTTGGAGATATAGAGGTGTGCCCTAATGGTTTTGATAACTATCTCTAAACTCTTATTTTATTTTCATGCTTTTACATTAATGATTTTTAGCATGTTACATGTTTTGTGTTTATACTTCATGAGGTGAATGCTTGTTTAGATGTAGCTTTCATTAAAAGTTGAGTCTATATTTGTACAAGTAGTGAGCAACATTTGATTCTTATATGTTTGTACTTCATTGCTCATTTGTACTCATTACATATACATGTATAGCCTAGTTTTGATGATTCGTGCATTTTAACTTGTTTTCCCTATTCTTATGCGTGTTTTGCCTCATGTATATGTTATTCTTGTCTAAAACTAATAAATATACATGTATATCCTTGAGTCTCTTGCCTTCATGCAAATTATATCATAGTTTTTTTTATGTTTAGGATATGTGTGTATATTATTAGTTTTGATAAATCATACATATACCTTGAAGTTTGTTTTAAATGAAAAATGAACTTTCACGATTTTCATATGTTTGACATTTTTTGAGCCTCATTGACTATTTTTCATGATTATGCTAATCACATAACTTTTGTACACTCACATTATTTTTGTTTACTCATGGTTTTGCTTCATAAGCACTTTTTTAAGCTTTATAGATTTCGAGTGTCAACTTTTGTATATTTAGTATGATTCATGAGATATATATATGTTTTGTTTTCCGGTTTGAAGGATCTTTAACTAATTTTTCAAAAATTACTTTAAACTAGTTATTTATTCTTCATTGGGTAGAGTTTTCAAATTTTGCAAAATATTTTCAAACTCTTATTTCTAAAAACCCCTACCAACCCTTAAAGGGCGGATGGATGGGCGACCATGCCTTGTATATCTTAGTGAAAATCTTTTATCATGTGCATGAATAGGGTTGTTAGGCCTGAGTTATACACATGAACTTCAAACAATTCTATTTTTATATACTTATATATGTTTTCTTATATATGTATGCTTCAAATTTCAAATAATATCAATTTCTATTGGTATTTTTATTTTCATGCATATGTATGATTTGATTGTGCGTGATTTACAATCTTTACATGTTTAAAGCGCAAATTGTGCTTATGCTAAGCTTGACTTAAATTTTGATTTCAATTGGTATCTCAATTGGTATTTTAATAAGCTTACGCATTATTTTCAATTGATATTTAAATTATTATCAAAATGTACAATACACTTCAATTGGTATCTATATGTTTCGGTTTCAATTAGGTTTCGATTTCATATTGGTATCAAAAATGCTTTACCTTTTATTTGGAATCAAAATTTATCATATATTTCAATTGGTATCAAAATATAAAATATTTTACTTTCATTGGTATCAAGATTTACAAATGTTTCAATTTCATTTAGTATCAAAAATTTCCAATTTCATTTGCTATCAAATATCTTGTGATATCTTAAAATTTTATTTGCTTACAAGTGGTATATCAAAATTTGATTTAAGAAATTTCAAAATTTATTTTAAAGTGATGATTAAAAATGTTTTGATTTGTATTGCCTATATGCAAGGGAGCTTAATATCTCTTCTATATATAGATTCATGTTGAGTGTATCTTATATTGAGGAGCTTGACATCTCTTCTTTATGTGATACACATGTGTAGGGGGCTTTACATCTCCACTTATACATCGTATATTATGCTTTACGTGAGTTAGGATTTTATCATCCCTTTTTCATGTAATGCATGTATGCAGGGGGGCTAACTTGACGCCTTCCTCTTCATGAATGTATATCACATATATATCCTTATTATTGATTTATTTTTCACCCCTTTGTTGATGATTGACAAAAAGGGGGAGAATGATTTTGAGTTTATATATGCATTTTAGTTTATTTTTATACAAAAAGAAGGCGAATGATTATGTTTATACAAAAAGGGGAAGAAGGTTTTTGGAGAAAAAACTTTTTGGTTTATGCATGTTTTCTCTCACCTTGTTTATTCATACATATTTGTTTAGTTTTATGCACTTCATTGCAATATATATTTGTTTATTGTTATACATGAGTTAAGGGGGAGCTTGTATGATGCTTGACTTTAATCTATGCATATATAACTCCATGAGTTTTGTCATTATCAAAAAGTGGGAGATTGTTGGCCCAAAGGCCCATCACTCTAGTTTTGATGATGATTAACTCATGTAATTATAGTACTAATGATCTTGTGTTTAAATTAGTCTCAGCTATTTGATCAATATCTTAGTTGGTATTTAGCTTCAATAAAGGATTTAAAGTCAAGTTTTGGAGCTAGCTCGTGTTGATTCAAGAGCTCGCGCATCAAGATCGCATCATGAACTCGAAGAGGAGTCTAGCTCGTTGGATCAAGGTTTGGACCAAGTCAAGAAGAGGAAGAAGACTTTCAAGAAAAAACTTGTGTCTAGGTTTGTTTGTAAGTAAGATTTGATTTTTAGACAAAATGTAAATGATAGATTAGTTGGTGGATTGCTCAAGTTCATGTACACTCACACATAAGATTTATATGAGGTTTCATAAAATTGTTTTCGTTTTGAAAAATACCGTTTGATTTTTAAGATTAAAAATATATTAAAAATATACATGTGTTTTATCAAAACTCATTTTAGAGCTTAATGTCGAAAACATAGATATTTCATCATATATGTGTAGTGAATCATATCCATACACACTAAGCTTAAAAAGTGTTTAGAATATCTTGTTTTTGTATTTGGAGAAGTTTTGAAAAAATCGATTTTGAAAATACAGATTTTTGTTTAAGGCAAAACTTCTATACTACAAAAATAGTTCAAAATATTTGTAATATATTTTGATTTTACTCAAACATGTTTGTATATCAAAGTATATCACTGAACTTATTTTTGTAGAATTTATGGGATTTTATTGAAGGAAAAAGATTGAGTTTTTAATTCCTAAATGTTAGTTCTGGCCTTCTGCCGGTCGACCGCACGGTCGACCGAACCAGAGGTCGGTCGATCGACGTGCACAAACGTGCACGGCTTGTTTAGCTGGAGGGCCGGTCGACCGACAGAGAGCTATGCTCTCTATAAATGGCCCCGGTCGACTGGGCGGTCGACCGGCAGAGAGCTACTGATCTCTATATCCAGGCCACGGTCGACCGGTCGTCGACCGTTGGCCGGTCGACCGACAGCAGACCAGGCTGCTGAGTTGGCCTCCAAAGGTCACATTTTTGAAGCCTATAAAAAGGGCTTCTCTTGGATAGTTTTAAACAAGACTTTAAGTGGGTTTTAAGCTAGTTTTTCATACACTTCTAATTGTGTATCTCCACTTGTTTTAGAACCAAATACTTCCATATCAAAAGAAGAGTTTTTCAAGAGTATTTTTTAAAAGAGATTTCTTGAGTTTTTCACTACCAAATCAATCCAAGTTTTTCTCACATACACTTGAGCTATCCGTTGCTACATCCATCCTATAGGGATTTTTGTTGTGAGAGCGTTTGAGGTGATCAAAGTGTTTTGATCACTAAAGTGTTCTACTTTGTATTTGAGGAGGCGAACTTGTGAGTTCGCGTTGTTTCGAGTTCTAGTGAGAGCTCGGTGTAGAGGTGCAGCCTCGGTAAGCTAGTGTGCTTGCGGTGTGTAGTTCTTGCGGAACAAGAGAGGGACTAGTGAGTTTAAGGAGTTCTAGTGTGAACTCACTGTAGGTGTTGCGGCACCGAGTGATCCGGTGGGATCGTTTATAGTGAAAATCCTTCATAATGTTAAAGGCGGGGACGTAGAGCAAGGGTGCTCGAACCTCGAAACAAATCTCCCGTGTTTGCAATTGCTCTCTCTATCTCTCACTTGTGTTTATATCTTGCATGGTTACATTGCCTTTATCTTTACTTGCTTGATATACTTGTGCTTATGTGTTATATGCTTGGGGATTGTTTGCTCACACTTGTATTCAACCAAGAGAGCCATAGCGACACCTCAACTCTTATCTAGAGGAATCTTGAGGAGATAGTCCAGAGACCTTCACTGGGAATTCGGCTACACTCTTGTGTTATACTTGGTGTGTCTAACTAAATAGTTTTTAGTTTGCATAAATAGTTTTAATTCCGCATTAATTCTTCATTAGATTAGCTAGTCACCTATTCACCCCCCCTAGGTTATTTCAAAAAAATCTAAGTATTAAGTAGCTAGGTACTAAGACTTCAAGAAGCCTTGATATTTACGTGAAAGATAATTAGGTAAGAAAAATATATATATATATAAATAAATATTTATGTATTAGTATTTAAGGATCAACTAGTTAGATATTGGGCCTTAAGAAGCCTTGATATTTACACGAATGAGAATTAGATGAGCTATAAATTTTTTTTTAAAAAAAAGAAAAAGTGCTTAAAAGGCAACAAAGGTCGTAATATTTTGAACTTCTTTATATATTATATAGAAACATATTTAATTATAGAAAAAGTTTGAATAAAAAAGTTTCAAGCTAAAAAGTATTTGCACTTTTATGAAGAATGTACAGGATTGGAACACTTAAGAAGGAAAGTGTGAAAATATTGAATTCAAGTCTCTAAAAAAAAGATAAGATTTCTTAATTTGAGATTGAACTTGATTGAAAATTAAACTTGTTAAAAACTTATGAATTTAATTTCTAGTGATCACTTGTTCTAAAAAGAAACTTCTGAAATTGTTTTATATTTTCTTTATTTTTCAGTTATCCTTATTTTTTGTTATCATTTTTTCTTAATATTTTCTTATCTTTATATCTTTCACTGAATTTTGTGGGTAGATTCACTGCAAACCCTCACGAGAAAGCACTCATCCACTAGGATAATCTAGCGGTTTAATGGCTTATTGCACATGCCAAGTGCAATCGTGATTCTTACGAAAATGAGTTAGATTTTTATTTTTAATTTTAGGATTTTTCGTTTTTTTTCTTTTTAGTTTAGGATTTTCCTTGAGGACTAGCAAAAAGCTAAATATGGGGGTGTGATAAATGTCATATTGTATGAATATTTTATATTTTTATGCCTATTTTTGGTACTTTAATGCTGCATTGATAGTTTTGTTTGTGACTTTTGCAAATTTAAAGTTAAAGAACAATTTTGAAAAAATACCAAAAAAATAGTTAAAAACATGCAGAGAAGATGCAGTTAATTGCAAAAGACCTAGATAAACTAAGAGATTCCAAAATAAATAGCACAAGAGGAAAAAATAGCCCAAGTAAGCTGAGAGCATGATTTTATCATTTTAACGGTGAATCTGCAGTTGACCAGCCAAAGCATGTGTCGCAGTTTAGCCAGCTATTCTGATTCATATTAGGTTTTGTATTATATTGAATGGCAAAAGCACTGTATTCTATAGCGAATCCGGTGTCTTACTAAGGAGGTTGCTAAGGTAATTTTTTCTGAATATGTTTAGGATTTTGTACTTATTTTAGGAGTCCTTATTCAGTCACCTAGAATTTCTGATGCCTATAAAAGGATCTGCGTACTCTTGTATTTGAATAATATAATTTAAAGATGTAATTTTGGAGACTACTTCTTTCATAAAGCTCTGATTTTCTGCACCATTGCTGAATCTTGAAGAAGGAGACCAGACAAAGAAGAAGCTTGCTTCAATTGGATTTTTTCTTTTCTTTTTTAGTTTAATTAGTTTAATATTTTTTAATTACAAAATCATATTTTTTTTTACTTTTTAATTATGAAATAAATTTATTTTGTTAAGGCTTAGAAGTAGGTTATCTATTGAAGATTATTCATACATTAATTTGCGTCTAGTTTTCTTATTTAAAGTTTGTTAAATTTCTATTCTTATTTCAAAGTCAAATAATTGATGGCCACAGTTATATAGATGGTTAGATTGGAGACCGACAGGAGATGACCTAGCAACGCATTATGAATAGAAATCACTTCTTATAGACTGAAATCAACATGAGAGGCATAGGTTGTGCATTCTTTTGAGAAGAATCACATATCTTAATGCTATTTTAGACTAGTAACTTTACTATATCGACAGATTGTTGGCTCTAGACTAGGGTTAGATTTAATGATGCTCGACGGAGATTATTAAATACCAAAGGATCCTTTGATTGTTAGCAATACTTAAAATAAAGTTTCTAGTGCAATTGATTGATCAGAAAAATGTAAAATAAAATTCTTATTGATTGCAAAGAAAATTACAATGAATGAAATCTGATTACAAAAGAGGGGAGGATATTTGAATCTCCCCTTTATTTAAGGCTAGGTTCTTCGGGTGGCGGTGGAGAGTGATGATTAAATTTCATATTTGCATATTTATTATCACATTTGCACATTTATCCTTCGATTATTGTTTATTAAACTTTACTATTTAACACTCTTTTTATTTATGGTGTGCAGTTATTTAAATGAAAAGATAAAGATAAAGAAAGCTTTTATTTTATCCCTAATCCTATCTAAATTCGGATTTCAAATTAAATCAATTTGAAATAAAGAGGAAGAGTATGGTAGAAGAAGATAATTCCAATCCTAATTAGAGATAAAGAGGAAAATCAATTCAAAATCAGGTTGCTTGATCTCCAAGTCAAAGATAAAGGGGGAGAATTTAAATTTAAACTCGAATTTTGAGATAACTTATTTTCTAAGTTATCTAGAAAAGAGATTATTTTAAAAAACCAGAGTTCAAATGAATATTCTAAGGATATATCTTCAGATGGACGGACGAAAAGAAGCCAAATCCCAAAACGCAACCCCAAATCCCCATCTTTTGTCGTGTTTTCTCAAGGAAAGCCACGGAAACGCGACTATATAAGCACGTCTATTGTGGAGGTTGGGTGTGTGAGTTGTATTAAGACTCTACCTCATATTTTTCCTATAAATAGAAGGGTTGTACAAGAGGGAGTGAGAGATGGGAGAAGATCAAAGTTTAGGGTTTCCTTTATCTCTTTTTCTTTCAGAATTTAAGTGTAATTTTTAGCTTTTAAGTTTGAAGAAAACGATTTATAAAGAAAGAAGAAGAGCTCTTGTATTCGGATCGTGACAATTCAAATGAAGGTTCTTTATTCTTTTCATCTCCTTGTTATTTAGTTGCTTTGTTCTTTTAATTGTTTTATTGCTTTGTTATTTTATGCAATCATATTCATGTAATATGCTTAGTTTAGATTATATCATGAGTAACTAAATCCTTTTTCATGATTTGCTAATATCACCACCATGAACATATAATATTAAATAGACAACCCAATTAAATTTTATGCACGCTTAAACCATAGATTTAGCTTGAAAGCACATGATGATTGTAATTAGGTCAACTATTTGCTAATACTTTTTAACTATTTTCTTAATCTATACTTGACAATTGTCTTGATATTTTAATGTTAAATTTTAGTTAGTGCTATTTCAATTAGAATCTTTTATTTGTCTGATGTGCTTTACTTGAATTCTATGGTAGATTATCATGTTTAGAATTTAGCGTGAAGGTAATCTCTTGTTGATATTATTTATTTATGGTGGTAGATTATTAGCAGGTTTTGATTCTTCTTTACATTGATCAAAACCAAACCCTTTTTCAACCTAATTTTCTACTTTAAGTTCTTCAAACAAAAGAAGAAAGTGTAAGGAAACAACAATACCGAAATACTTCTATCGTATTTCTCCCTGAGGTTCGACCCGTATAGCCCTCATTACACAGTTAAATTGTGAAGATTCAGAGTCAACATAAATTAGATAAACACTTCTCATATTCTTTGTATTTTCTCGCAATCAAATTTTGATGCCGTTACCGAGGAGGGAACGGTATACGTTATTTTCTAACTTAATTTTTCCATGTTTATGTTTATAGGGATAGTTATAGGAAGTTGGCATCTACAGAAGATCCAGAGTACTTCAGAGACACTGTCCTAGAAGGTAGAATACCAGAGGTTTCAGGACAGCCGCGCAAACACGGTGAGAGCCGAGCAAACTTGAAAATCTTAGTGAGTTAGGGTTTCTATTTCCTTCTGTAGTCATTGAATTCAATTCTGTATTTTCTAAAGTTGTTGGATTTAATTGTAACTCATCTGGACATTATTTCTAACAATAATAGTAACTTGTGATTGAAATTTAAAAAATCGGATAGACTTGAATCTAGGCATCCGTCTATTTTTATTTTACATTTTTTATTACTGTCAAAGAGTGGGAGATAGAAGTAAGTTTGCATATCATCTAGATTAGGAAACACTTGTGATGATTTAATTGCTTTGAGTGATACTTCTATTGTTTTGCACACTTGTACTAAATCAACTTAAGGGAAAAACCCCTAACAAGATAAGGTGAGAAAGTCATTACCCTTTCTTAGCCCACAAACAACATCTCATTTGCATTCACAACCAAAACCTAATCTAAAATTTGAAAAAACGTTGGCCTTAAGGACTTCTCGAACTCACTAGGAGATTGACCCAAGAAGGAAGTTGTTCGAATTTGACTCTTGTCAAATCGGTGACTAAGTAGGGGATTGAGAAGCAAAACCTTGAAAGTTGGTGGTTTGGCTTAATTAGGTCGTCTTGGACGGATACCTCGCACCAATCTTGCCACCTACCTGGCCGATTAACTCGTGGTCCGATTGGGCAATATACCTCCCGTGGATAATCTAAAGTTAGGAGTCGTCTAGGTCTAAACTACCCTGGAATAGGCTTGGTTGATTTTAACTTTGACTTTGTCTTTTTAGTGTGATATTGTTTGCTATTGATTGTGTATGTCAGCTTGGCCAAGAGACCCAGCTACATCTAGATTAATTAGAAACGTTTCAGTACAAATTCTTGCAGGATAGGTTCTATTCTATTAGGTTATCACTTCCATCTTGCATTTGGCTTTCCGAAGCCGGCGGCAACAACTTGAGCTAAAACCATAGTTTATAAATACTCTTCCTAAGTATCATGGGCTAGAGTCCGAAGATGTATACTTCTTCATAAAGGAATTTGAAGAGGTATGTGTTATGATGAAGATACCACAATTAGGAGACGATGCCGTTAAGCTATGTTTTGCCCCTTTTACCCTTAAGGACCTAACCAAGAAATGGTTATACAGTTTAACGGAAAACTCTATCACATCTTGAGATGATTTTGCAAAGTTCTTAAAAAAATTCTATCCTATTCATAAGACTGCCCTTATTAGGAAAAAGATAATGCGGTGCAAGAAGAACCCAACAAATCGTTTTGAAAATACTTCGAATGTTTCAAAGACTGTATTGTCCAATGCCCTCATCATGGTGTAGAAAAGTGACGGTTATGCCAAATTCTCTATGATGGTTTAGATTATCAAAACAAATCTCTCCTAAAAACCATGAGTCAAGGGAAATTCTTGAAAGCGGATAAACATGAAGGGCTGAAAATATATGAAGACCTAACGCAAAAAAACCCTCCAATGGGAACTTATTCCCGAAGAGTCTAGGACTGCAAACTCTAACTCTTCAAAAAGAGGTTTCCATTCAAGAGAGACATCCATAGCAAATAAGGCTAAATTTTATAGTATTGCTCGAAGACTAGAAGTCTTAGAAACTAAGAACCCAGTTCTGGTAAACAAAGTCAGCCCAACACAGTCCCCAACTGCGGGTTGCACTTACTATCAACTTATGAACCATGTATTCAAAGAGTGTCTGGTTTATCTTGCTTATCAAATGTTACCCAAACATATGAATGCAGCCTTTACAAGTCCCACCAACAATCCATATTCGCAAACCTACAATTCTGGCTGGAGAAATCACCGTAATTTCTCGTGGGGCCAAAACACGAATGGCCAGCCTAGGCCCAACTTTTTCAAATATTTCCAACCATCTTAGTATCAACAAACTTTTCCCAACCAAATACCACAACCTACTTTCCAAAATGCACCAATGGAAACAAGACTTTCCAATTTGAAGAGAAAGGTGGACACTTTCACAGAATCTATAACACAAGCCCTAACTAGGATACAGAAAAAAATCAAGTAAATCAGCAAGCTCATCCAATTAATGAAAAATCGAAAGGAACTCATTCTAGTCAACCATTGCCGAACCTTAGAAACTTTAGACAAGTCAATGAGGCTTAAGATCTAAATCAATGTAATATGATTCATACATTATGGTTGGGAAGACAAGTTGATAATCAAGTGTCAATATCATCGAACCCAACACAAGCACTCACTACTTCTAGCTCCACTCCACCCAACTCCATAGATAAGTCAGTCAAGCAGGTGCAAAAGCCTACAACCCCATTTTCAAATAGGCTTAGGAATAACAATAATGAACAAATGAAGAAAATGCATGAGATCTTTAATCAAGTAAAGATATAATGTGCCCCTTCTTGACGCAATCTAACAAGTCCCTAGCTATGCCAAATTTCTTAAGGACGTGTGCACCAAGAATAGAAAGATCAATGTGCCAAAAAAAGTTTTCTGGCCACTAATATTAGTGAGCTATTGTCAAATCAGATCCCCATCAAGTACAAGGATCCGGGTTGTCTTATAATCTCTTGCACAATAGGTCAAACAAAAATTAGTCGAGCACTTCTTGATTTGGGAGCGAGTTTCAACATACTTCCTCTCTCAGTACACCAACAACTTAGGTTGGGCAAACTTAGCCTGACTCAAGTTACATCCAGCTAGCTAACCGGTCTGTTAAAGTTCCAAAAGGAGAAGTAACCGATATCCTCATCCGGGTTAGAGAATTCATCTACCTAGTAGATTTCATTATCCTCGACACCTATCTAGTGTCAAATCTTAGGTCTCAAACCTCTGTCATCCTAGGGCGTGTGTTCCTTCCTACCGCAAATGCAATCATCAATTGTAGGAACAGCTCCATGAGACTGACCTTTGGGGATATGACGAAGAAAGTCAATGTCTTCAACCTAGAAAGCCAACCCTATGATATGGACAATCAATTTTTTAAGGTGAACCTTATTTAGAATTTAACGAGTGAGCACAGTGAGGGTATAGAACTAGAAACCGAGTGTGATAACGCATTAGGATCAGACGATTTAAGCCTTGATGAGATTATCAATTCTACAGTCGAGTAGGCATTGATTAGTCTCTAATATTGCATAATTTTTACCACATTTTCACATTTATTTTATATAAAATATTGCTAATAATGGTTTGCTTGTGTGATCTTAGGTCCACAGTGTGCAATGAAGAAGATGACCCAAAATTATCATTTAATGGATGATTAAAAACCTACAAGATAGCCATTGGTCTTAGAGGGTGATTCTATCAGATCTGGGTGCTCAAATCTAAAATCCAGAAGGTACAACCGATAGGGGACCGAAGCGACAGCGCACAACAGTTGGCGCTGCACGGGCTGCTCTAGTATAGCCACGAAAACGCAGCTTTGGCCGCGTTTTTGTGGCCGCGTCAGTGCTTTGGGCCAAGGTTTGTCCCCCTGGCCCCCTTCTCCTTGTGCCTATAAATACCCCCTTGGGATTCTTCAAAGAGAGATATCCAGAGAGTTAGGATAGTTTTCTTCTCCATGTTATAGTTTAGGGTATTTTAGGTTAGTTATTCCTCTTCTTCCTCCTTTATATTTTTCATTTCTTGTAGATATTGTAATAAGAGAGAGTGGTACATGGTTGGAAAGTAAGAGTACTTGTAATAGAAGGTAACAATCTATGAAAGGTTCTCTCTTATCTCTCTTTGTTTTCCTCTCTCTAACTCCTTTTACATATTTAGCTAATTTCATCTTATGCCAACTAACTACTAACCACTAACTTGCTAACTTCTCACTTGATAATCCACATAAATCTAATAGCTCTACTTGGCCTTACTCTTGCAAGAGCCATTGATGGCTCATGATGAAGGATTCTAACACTCTAATATCCTAACTCTCTAACAAATAACATTACTTTATTCCATACTTACTCTTGTTTAGTTTTGATGGTTTATGTGTAGCTTGCACTTATTTTGTTGAGTTTGGATGTGATGAGTTATCTTATGGGTCATGCTTTGAACGCTCTTGAACCAAGGACTTGATGGCCAAGGATACATGTGAGGTAACTATCACTAGGAGGTTAGCATGTTAGTGAAGCCATTAGTAATTAGTGGCCATAGGTTTTCTTTATCTTTTTACTTTATTTTAGACGTACAAACAAAAAACACAAAAACCATTTCTTTTATGTTTCCACTTCTTCATGTTTCACCGTACTCTTCTCTTTCTATTCTTTCGTTTCTTTTCTTTTGATTCCCTAAAACGTTGAAGAAACTTTAACACACACCTGAATCAACCGGTAAAGCTTCTATCGCTTCTCATCCCTATGAATTCGACCCATTTAGCCTTTATGCTATAATAGAAATATCAAGGAAGTCAAAGCACGTACTTTTAACTTATGATTTCAAAACATATACTTTTCGTGCACGGTTTTTCCCCGATCAAATTTTGGCACCATGCCAGGGATGAAAACAGTTTAATTTCATATTTTTGTTAACTTTTCTTCTTTGCTTTTGGTGTGCAAGTTAAATTTTTAGCATTGCAGAAGTCCACATTTGCTTTTGTGTGATTGGATAAATTCTTGTATATTAATATATTCTGTTGCTAGTTTATTTTGTTGGCCCAAAAGCCCATCACTCTAGTTTTGATGATGATTAACTTATGTAGCTATAGTTTACTAATAATCTTGTGTTTATATAGTTTCAGTTATTGATCAAGATATTAGTAGGTGTTTAGCTTCAACAAAGAAGTTTTGAAGCTTACACGTGTTGATTTAAGAGCTTACACGTGTTGATCGCATTTAGCGCTCGGTTGGAGTCAAGCTCGTCGGATCGTGTTTGGATTGAGTCGACTTGGAGAAGGAGTTCTACAAGAAGACTTCAGTTTGTGTTTAGATCTTGTATAAAGATAGATAGTATTGATACGCTCAAGTTCACACATACAAAAGTTTAAAGTTTAATGGTTTTAGTTTAACCAGTTTTGGATTTCTTATCAAAAACATAGATATATGTTTTATATGTATATTAGATTCTATCAATATACAATATGCTTCAAAGTTGTTTCAACAACATGTTTTTGTATTTATACAAGTTTTGGAGAAAACGATTTTTCATTTCAAAAATCTAAGTTTTGAAAAATACGAATTTTGTGTTTAAGACTAATTTCAATATCACAAAAATGGTCAAATAGTTTGTAATATGTGTTGATTTCTAGTCACACATGTTTGGTATGCAAAGATCTTACAAGAACTTATTTTTATGAAATTTATGTGATTTTATGAGATTTAATCGGTATTAAATTAACTATGTTTTCAATCCCCAAATTATCAGCCAGATACACTGGCGGTTGACCAGATGGTCGACCGGACCAGAAGTCGGTCACCGACTGGTCGACCGATGTGCACGAGAGACGTGCACATGGCCAGCCTAAACGGCCGGTCGACCGACTGAAAGCACCCAACTCTCGGGTGCTGGCCGGTCGACCAGGCGGTCGACCGCAGGCTTAGCCGATCGACCGGTGGTCGACCGGAGGCACAACGGTCAGAAATATGACCGTTGCACCGGTCGATCGGGCAGTCGACCGGAAGGGCATTTTTGCCCTTTCCTGCTGCCAACGGGCAGAAATGTTTGTAGGCTATATATATGCCTTCTCTTGAGCTGTTTTGAATAATAATTGAGAAGAGAAAATTTTCTATCTTTCAAGTGCTTTCAGCAAGAGTTTTTAGGAGTTTTTGGGTTAAAAAGATTTATCTTTATTTGTTTTCAAGGTTGAAAAAATCAAAGAAATTATTTTTGATCTTCATATCTATTCCATTCTTGTATTTTTCCCAAGTATTTTTCTTTGTGATTTGTTTTTCAAACACCTTGTATTCTCACATTTGAGCTATCATCTCTATCCTATCTATAAGATTTTGTTTTTGGTGAGAAAATTGGTTTGTGATTTTTTGAGACCACCAAGTGTTGTAATCTCTTTGCTTTGATTTGTTGCTATCCTTCTAAGTGTAGAGGAGGTTGTGATTTGGGTTTATTGTTATCCCTCTTGTGTAGTGGTGATTGTGGTGGAGTTTTAGCTTAGTACCTTATCCATCTAGTGTGAGGTGATCATTGTTTGGCTTAGTGTCTTGTCCCTCTAGTGTGAGGTGATTGTTGCTTGGCTTAGTGCCCATCCCTCTAAGTGTAGAGGTGATTGTTGATGTGCCTAGCCTCTTGTGTAGAGGTTGTGTTATTGGAGAAAAGAGTTGTGTACTCCTAATTTATATTTGCCAAATCCTCAGTGAAGGTTCCCTGTGTGGGAAGTCCTATGTGGACGTATAGTGAAAATCCTTCTGTGTGAAGGAGGGACGTAGAGCAGTGGCTCGAATATCGAAACATATCTCGGTGTTTGCGATTGATCCACTATCTCTAAACTCTCTCGTTTATATCTTGCATTGATTCATATTGCTCATATCTTATATACTTGGTATTGTCTGTGTGCCCATACTAGTGTTGAACCAAGAGAGCTTCATATAGCACCTCAACTCTTATTTAGAGGAATTTAGAGGAGATAGTCTAGAGCCCGTCACCGGGAATTCGGCAACACTCTTTGGTGACACTTAGTATGTTGCAATTAGGTTTTAATTCCGCATCATTTGTCATTAGATTAGCCATACACCTATTCACTCCCCTCTAGGTGTATTTTCAATTGGTATCAGAGCCTACGCTCCTGATATTAGGTTTAACCACTTAGGAGTGAGATCTTGGTTAGCTAATCTAGATTTGCTTTTGCACACATATTTTCTTACA
Organism: Agave tequilana; assembly: GCA_038442645.1. Taxonomy (NCBI): domain Eukaryota; kingdom Viridiplantae; phylum Streptophyta; class Magnoliopsida; order Asparagales; family Asparagaceae; genus Agave; species Agave tequilana. The sequence continues at coordinate 161,027 of JAVJIF010002912.1, forward strand.
CACACTCATGGATCACCTTGCCCCACCCATGTTTGATGTTTCTAATATCGATATATGGAAGTTTAGGATGAGTGCCTATTTAAAAACCCTAGGAATGCATGTTTACCTTGCTACTACCAAGAAATCTTATCTTGGTAATAACAATCATATAGAAGCCAATGCACAAGCCCTAGATGCATTAAAGCAAACATTAAGCAAAGATTATTATCAATGATTTCTCATTGTGATTCCGCTTTTGCAGTGTGGAATATTTTGACCTCTCCCGAGCTTCAAACGACAAAATATGTGGAGAAAGAATCTAGTGGAGATGAATTCGAACAAACTTGCTACATGATCCAAGGGAATGACTCTCTTGAGATACATTCGAAAACTCAACTAGATGATTATGCTAGTTCTTCAGAAGATGACATCATGGATGCCTATGCTTTGAATGAAGAACTATCTATTGTTTGTGAAAACTTGCTTGAAAAGTATCAAGTTTTGAAAAAAAAAAGAAAGCTTTAAATTAAATAAAAAAATAAGGATTTGTGTTTAAAACTTGATTTGATTTTGCAAGAGAGATGAGATTTCAAGTGAAAGGGACACATTGAAATCCCAACTTGACCTTACCCTACATGAAAACAAAATTTTGAAAAATAAAAATGATAGTGATGATGCTGTGAAGAAAAATAAAGTTTGTCTTCAAAACTTAATTTTGTTATAAAAGAGAATGAATCTTTGAAAAATAAAATTGCTTTAATTTCAAAGAAATTGGATTTAGTTTCAAATGAAAATAAATCTTTGAAAAATGACTTTTTTTCTCATGTTTGTCATATTTCTAGACTTTCATCTTCTAGTGATAAACATGATGCATGCTTCACTTTGTCTTCAAGTATTAAAAATGATATATATATGTTGAAGAAAAGCGTTGATTGTTTGGGCTCCACTTTGAGCCAATGTGCCATGAACCACATACGTTTGGAATCTATATTTCGCAAGAAACATGCTCCTCATATGCATGCAGACAAATCACGGCATATACATGCTCATCATGCTCACACACTTGATACTATGTATGCTCATGTGTACACTTGTACACATTGTGGGCGTAAGGTCCACCTTGCAAAATTTTGTTATGATAGGATTAACAATTCAAATTTTGCAAGTACTAACCCCATGGACCCAATAAGGTATGGGTACCAAAATCCACTCCTATTTTATTTGATGTAGGTGTGGACTCTCACTTGACGTGAGGGTATTGGTGCCTTTATGGTGGATGCGTTCCGAGCTAAATGGTGACAATTTTGGATGCATCACTTTCAAGGAAAGTTTGGTGGGAAGACCACCATGGTTTGAAGACCTAAAAATAAGCCCTAATAGTTTTGATAACTATCTCTAACTCTCATTTAGTTTACATGCTTTCATAGTAATGATTTTTAGCATTTTTGGTTTTCCATGGTTATTATGTTAGATGCAATGTAAATTAGACATGTGATATACATAGATAGTCTTTTGAGATACACTCATGTTCATATAGATTTTCATCTTTTGTGTTCTTACTATACTTTAACTACTGTGCATATCCTAGTCTAAAACATGTGCATTTAATATAATGATCATATTGGTTTATGTTTTCTTCTATACTTCATATTTTGATTACTTGTTAAGATATAATTTTCATTGAAACTTGTGTCAATACTTGTATGACTAGTGAGCCACATTTGATTATTGTATGTTTGTGCTATATTAGATGCACTTGTATAGCCTAGTTTTGATGATTCTTACATTTTAACTTGTATTCCTGATTTTTGCATATGTTTTCATAATAATGTATTTAGCTTCATGTATATGTCAATTTTGCTAAAACTTTAGATATACATATCTATCCTAGAGTCACTTGCTTTTTATGCAAATTTTTTTATGGACTCACTTGTGTTTGAGATATGTATGTATACTTCTAGTTTATACAAAAACATACATATGTCTTGAAGTTTATTTTGTTTTGATGAAAATTAAACTTTTATGTTTTTCATGTTTGTAAAGGAATTTCATTTGAGCTTAAATGTCTTATTTTCATGATTTTGTTGACTACATGATTCTTACACTCTATATTTAATATTTACTCATGACTTTATTTTCATGAGCATATATGTGCTTTATAGATTTTGAGTGTCAATTATTATTATGTGATTTTCATGTCTTCATGGGATGTATGATTTGGTTTCATATTTTGAAGGATTTCTTACTACTAGTTTTCAAAAATATCTTTAAAACTAATTTCTATTCTTCAATTGTTGAAGTTTTCAAACTATGCCTATTTACTTTCAAATCATGATTTTCAAAAACCCCTACCTTCAAAGGGCGATTGGATGGGCGACCATGCCTTGTATGCTTCTTATTGAAAATCTATTTAAACATGTGCATGAATAGGATGGTAGGTATGAGTTATAAACTTGATCTCCAAGGATTTTTATGTTTTTTTACTCATATTTGTTTTCTTATATATGTATGCTTCAAATTTCAAAAAGTATCAATTTCAATTGGTATATTTATTTTCATACATATATATGATTTGATTGTGCTTGTTTTACAACATCTTTACATCCTAAAGCACAAATTATTTCTTGCTAAGCTTGAATTAGTTCATAATGATAATTATTTTTCAATTGGTATCATATACAAGCTTATGTATTATTTTTATTGGTATTTCATAAAGAGAGAGAAAAATTCATATTTTATCTTTCAATCGATTTTATTTCAATTAATATATTACTCCCAATTCTTTATGATGAAAATACTTTATTTTGGTATGTGCTAACATTTTCAATATTGATATCAATAATCTTAAATTGGTATTATTCTCATTTGATATCCTTATTGCAAAATGAGTTGTGTTTAAATAAAAATTTGGTTTTTACTTTCAATTGGTATCAAAAATTTACTAGATATTTTCAGTTGGTACAAATTGATTTCAATTGGTATCAAACTTACAATATTTCATTTCAATTGGTATCGAAAAATCATCTATTGGTATATTAAAATTTTTGTTTATTTACAAGTGGTACCAACATTTGTTTTTTTTTGCCAACTACAATTTTTAATTGGTATCTACAATTTGATTCATTGGTATCAAAATATTTTGTTGATATTTAAAAATACAAAATTTATTTTAGAAGTGGTCCAAAAATGTTTTGATATGTATTGCTTATATGCAAGGGAGCTTAACATCTCCTCTATATATAGATTCATGATGAGTGTATCTCACATTGAGAAGCTTGACCTCTTTTCTTTATGTGATACACGTGTGTAGGGGGAGCTTAACATCTCCACTTATACATTGTATATTATGTGTTATGTGGTTAGGGTCTACTCATCTCTTTTCATGTAATGCATGTATGTAGGGGGAGTTAACTTTACGTCTCTCCTCTTCATGAATCTATATCGTATATATATCCTTATTATTTGATTTGTTTTTCGCCCCTTTGTTGATGAATTGACAAAAAGAGGGAGAAGCATTTGGTGAGTTTATCTATGCATGTTTATTTTATTTTCTTATTTATGCAAAAAGGGAAAAGAATTTGGTGAGTTTATGCATATATATTATATTTAGTTTATGCATTTCATTGAATATCTTTATGTTTATTGCTAAGCATGAGTTAAGGGGGAGCTTCTATGAAGTTTAACTTTAATCCATGCATGTATAACTCCATGAG